>JABUQX010019349.1:12500-17500 GCA_015478945.1 Trachelipus rathkii | reverse complement strand
GTGGTGCTCCTCCCCAAGTTTGGCTTCTATGATTGTTCTTACTATTCTTTCAAGCATCCTTTCATACACTTTTGCCAGATGGTCCAATAACGATAGACCTCAGTCATTTTTAGACTCGCCCACGTCTCCCTTTCCTTTATATATCGGTATAATGATGGTTTTTCCCCATCCCTCTGGGACCTCGCTCTCCCTCCAATACTTGTTGAAAAACTTTAAAACAGCTTCCTTCACTCCTTCTCCCCCCTCTTTTATTAATTCTATGGGAAATCCGTCTTCTCCCGGGGTCCTGCCATTGTTCATTCTCCTCAAAGCCTCCTCCATCCCCTGATTATCTTCACCCAAAATATTCTGTTCATCTCTTATTTATATCTTCTGGTCTTAGTAACGCCTCTTCCTGTTCATTCTTTATGATGGCAACTTTGATCCCGATAGGTTTTCGCTAGTCTGAAGATCTTTTTCCTCCCTTAGCTCCTCCGCTACAATTTTGCGGTCTCCCTCTTTGATCTCCTTTTCACACTCGCCGCCGTGTTTCTGGCCACCATGTACAGAGCTCTTGACTGAGCAGTTCTGTCTGTCTCTTAGCCACACTCTCAAGTTTACTGTCTTCTCCCTCACCGCTCCTTTAACCTCTTTATTCCACCATCGCGTATTTCTTTATATATATATATACAGTGGCGGCTCTAGACTTTGCGGGGCCCGGGGCGGCAATGGCTTTGCGGGGCCCTGGGCGGTGTTTTAATAGAAAACATACCCAAGTATATAAAGCATTAAAATCTGCACAATAACAAACTTGGTTCAAACCCTGGACATTGTAATGGGCAGTGATGGGCATCGATACAAAAAATTTGCTTAAGCGATACCGATACATCGATACACAAAATTTACTTTAGCGCGATACCGATACACCGATACTTGCTTACCTTCTTTAGCGATACCGATAACGATACATGTATCGCCAGTAGTAATAAAAATAACTTTTAAAAAACTAAAGATTGCAAAAATATAGTTTTGTATCTATATATATATATATATATATATATATATATATATATATAGATTATATATATATATAATATAGTATATATATATACATATATATTATATATAGTATATATATTTATATATATATATTTATATTAATAATTATATTTATATATATATATTTAGAGTAGATATATAGTATGTAATATATATACTATATATATATATAGTATATATATATATTTATATATATAATAATATAATATATATATATATAATATATATATATATATTATTTTATTATTATATATATTATATATTATAACTTATATATTATTAATATATTATAGTATATATATATAAAATATATAATATATATATATATTGATGTAATATATACTATATGTAGTATATATTATTTATGAATATAAAGTATATTATTATATATATATAGATATGATAAATATATATATTAGTATTAGTATATAGATCTAACAATGTAAGAGAAGAATGATGATATGCTAAAGATTAGAAACCAGATTTTCATTCATACACTGAATTGCCTTTTAATAATAGGTAACAGTATACCAATACTGGTTAAAACGAATCATTCATCAACTCTGAGAGATATGAATATGACCTGCCAATACTGATTATGAGTTTCTTTCTTACTGGTGTGATGATGCCTGTAGTGTTGTGTTGGGTATTTAAAAAGAAAACTGCAAAACACGAGGAAAAATGAGCGTAGACTCTTACAGGTATTTTCCATGAAGATTTTCAGTCTGGCCCAACAATCACTCTTGAGAACCTTCCATTTCCATCAGAATATTAGCTTTTAGTCGTTACTTTTCCATTCATCTCGCCACGGGTTTTCTCATTGCTTTACCTGTTTCCTTCTCTTTGAGCTTATTTAATCTCCGCTCTGATTCCTGCATCTTTTGATCTTACAGAAAGTTCTCTGATTCCTCTAATATTTGTGCTTGGCAAATCGAGCTTCATCAATTGTATTTCTTTCCTCTTCTCTTCCACGTTTAGTTAGTCGTAGCTCTCTATCTACGCTTACGCCACCGCGTGAAATTCTTCCTTTATCCGGAGTATGACACCGTACTCTGACCTGCCACTCGGTTCTCTAACACTATAACTCTTCTGTCTTTATGCCAGACGTCCACCTTTTCGGCCACATCTTCTTATTCTGTGAACACTGTCCCTCTATGATTATCGGTCCTCACCTTCCAACTAAAGCTTCTTACTGGCTCCTGAATTCTACCCTATATCATCTTATATCTATTCTCTTATCCGTTCACTTTTCATTATTCTTCATTCGTCTATACTCTTAAATAATCCCCAAATAATCCTATAATCTTTCTACTCATTCTGCTCTTATTTTTACCTGTCTTCTCATGATGACATGATTCCGTGGCGTTATCCGTGTTTTTGGCAATGTTTTTGTCGTCCCACTCCCCTCTATACACCCATCTTCATTGCTGCATTCCATCTATCAATAGTCTCTTTCTGCATGTGCACATGTCACTCTCTCGCAACATTCACTGTCCGTCACTACTTTCCATTCTCATCCCTTTCGACCTTGTCTTATTATCTCATCCACCATTGATATATGTTCATAGCGCCTTTTACATTTTTAATTCGTATTATGGTCATCTTTACTACTGCTTGTCTCCCCATGTAAACGTGATCTCTCCCAATGCGCTTTCCTTTCCTGTTCCCTCTATCAGTAATTACCTTAATACTACCGACATAAGCTGTCCCAATTTTCCTAATCCATCTTGTTACTACGCGATTATGTCAGTTTTCCCCTACCATGCACATTTCGCCATCAACAACTTCTTTATCTGCACTTTCTCCCTTCGCTAGCGTCGTATTCCCCTTCACAACCTATTTCTGCAAACTCCCTTAACGTGAGTTTTCGTTCCACTGAGCGTCAGACCTCGTAGAAAATCTCTAAAGGAGCTTCTTGAGATCCTTTTTTTCTGCGCGTAATCTGCTGCTTGCAAACAAAAAAACCACCGCTACCAGCGGTGGTTTTTTGTTCTCAGCACGTCCTGATGTAAGACTCTACCTCAGTAACTTCTCATCTATGACTGGATATCGTATATCTATGCTCCATAAATCCGCTCATTTCTCTGCTTATTTCACATCGTATTCCCTAGCAGTCGCTCTTCGAAGCCTGCGTGCCTTTGCCTAATTCTGTCTTACGTGCCAACGACCTCTTACTTAAACTCAATTCTTTTACTGCTCTCACACCTGCGCATTAGATTACAAGTACTGCTACTCATCTAGTCATAACCATTGAAACTATCCTTCATTTATTTCCATCTGCTATCCTCTCACCGCCAAACTTTATTCTTATTATCTACTTTATGCTATCCTATCGACTTCGTTAAGTTGCTTTCCGCCTTGTCATTTTCACAAGGATCCTCTCCGTACCGCCCCGCCTTACATACATTTACCACGTTGTGCTCTCTGGTACTACGCATCACATTACGCCTACTCCGCATACGCAATAACAGCATCGTTAGATCAATTGCAATTTGTTTTACAGTATCTATCTTCGATTTGGGTATAGAATGCAATTTTTTTCCTCTGCCCCTCGTGCCCGTCGATCCATTTCTTTGTGCTATGTGTTCTTCTCTACTCATACCTTGTATTTTGTCTTTCCTCATCTGCGCTCCTGACTTGCGCGGAACATTCTTCTCTTTATTCGTCCTATAGTCCCTCATAACATATCTACTTTCTCTTTCGTCCGCTATTCTCTCCTTGGTCTTTATTACCTTTACGCCTTCTTAAGTCCTCGGGATCCCTTTTTTTCTTACCATAGCTTTTTTAACTCTCGTGCTTATTGTAAAGTCCTCACCCTCTCATTGCTCCTCCAAATCCTTCAATCTCCCCCTATACAACTACTTTCCGCGACTTCTGTCCGCGCTAACCGCGGCTTCTTGCTCCTCTTGTTTCACTTACTCCCGTTTCTGGGCTCTTTTCTTCTTTTGCATCACCCTCAGTTGATCATCTTTCCGCTCCGTGTTTATACTATGTCTATTCTTCATTTTTACTACTTTATCCCTCGCCTTCTGTCTTCCCTCGCTCCGTATCTGTTTAATCGGCCCCCATTTCTCCTCTCCGTAGTTTTTCATCTTTTTACACCGCCATCACTTTTGTTCTCTTCTTGTTTACCATCATCGTCCCATCCTGATCTATCTCTCGATCTTTCTCCTTTTCTGCTTTTCCTCCATCTTCAATCCTTCTCCTTTCGTCCTCTTTTCTCGTCTATCCGTTTTTCCCGCTCTCTCCTGGACTGCGCCCACTTCCGTGTTCGCTCTTTCCGTTGTTTTGTCCTTTCACCTGCTCTCCCTTTCTTCGATCTCCTATTCCATTTGTCCGTCTTAATCACTTCGTGTACCTCTCTGTAATCACGCTTGTTGCTCGTCCGGTCATCTTATATCGTTATCCTCTGTTATGTTTCTTCTCCTCTGTCTTCCACGTGGCGTTATTTTTATGCCCTGCTTCGCCTCCTTCTAACCTTTCTGTTCTCACTTCTGACCTTCTGTCCACTAACCCCTTCCTTCTCCTTCCTCCTTTCTAAATACTCTTGTCTCATCCTCGCCATCTCTCCTCGGCCTGTTCTTTTCGCCTCTTTTCCTCTTCTTCATCCCGTCCTAAGTCCGCTCCCCTCTTTGCCGCCCTCTTCTTACTTCCTTTCTGCGTTCAACTTCTGTCGTGCTTCCCCGCCCCTTTTCTCCGGCGCTCTTTCTTTTCGTTGGCTTGTTCTCCGCGCTTCTCCCTTAGTCTTCCGGTGCTGTCCTCTCCTTCTTCGCCTGTCGTATTTCCCTGTTTCACCACTACTCTCTCTCTTCCTTCCCTTACCCGTCGCTCCGCGTTAGATGTCCACTTCTTCTCAGCGCTCCGTAGCCGGTCTTTATGTTGCGACCGCCTCTCTCGAACTCTCTCTTTTTGCTGTCCGGAATTCTTGTCTCCCTGCTGCCCATTCCGTTTTATATCGTTTT
>JABUQX010019349.1:0-7500 GCA_015478945.1 Trachelipus rathkii | reverse complement strand
TTCTTACTTTAATTTAATACATTTTTTAACATTATCAAACATTCTGGACAGTATCGTAACGCCAAATATGAAACAGCTATTATCTCTTTCCTATACCAACATCGAGAATTATTTCACTAATCCTGCTTCATACATTTCTCGATTAAAAGCTTTATAGGGTTCAATAACTCTGTAGTTATAGTCTGATATTTTATTTTCCGAATATAAGTCCATAGAAGCCGATGAAAGGTAGCGTTAAATAGAAAGGATCTTCACTCTCCATGTTCCCACGTAAACTGATCAAATTGTTTCGTAAATCGCTTAGCTTTTTATATATACTCTTAAAACTTTGCTAGGTATCCTACCCATTTGGACAAGATACTGCTATTTTTATCCTTTTCCCTTTAGATTCCTTTACTATTTTTCTTATTTTGATACTCTATTGATTCTTAGGATCAAATTGTATTTTCTGTATTTCTTGTTATATAAGAATCCTCCTTTATTTTTTCTCCGTCTAAATCCTCTAGATAGTATAATTTTAAACCTGTCTCTGGGAATCTCTGATAGCATCTACTTTAAAAACTTTTCTCGACCATCCAGCTTCATTACCCTTTTCTGAAGTTTTCATCGAGTCCTGTATACTCTCACATTATCCCCGACTTAATGCCTGTTTATCTTTTCATTGTTCCCTTTGGGCTTGATAGTACAACGGTTTATCTTTTACCAATCTCTAAGGATCTTAAGTGTTCTAGATGAGACGATTTAAGAGTAAGCAGGTCCTGTAGTATGGTTCTATATATTTAAATGTATTCAGCTTCGATGAAATACCTATGCATTCTTTCTTTATACTGTTCTTTGTTTACTCTTATCAACTATGCTGCTTTTTATTAACTGAAAAATGAATATTGTAATTACCCTAGTCATACTCTAGTAACTATTTTTCTGGAAACTCTGTACCTAAAATTCTCGATACCCTTATCTGTCCATATCATTTAGGATATCTGCCGTCTTCATTTATAATTTCTCTCTGACTGCTTTGTAGTCAACAGTCTTATGATTTTTTATCTTTTTTAAAAACCGTTTTAACCATTAAGTATCTGCGAAGCTTATACATCTATCACAAAAAAGAATGTTATACCTGATTACCCTCTCATTGTGAAGATTTATCATTTTAATTCATATCGTTCATAGGTTCTAGTTGCCAGTACGCTATCTAAATGGGTGGCTGGTATAGTTTTTCCTGTTGTAGGACAATTTTTTTCGATATAGGTTTATGAAGGTAAACAAGCATCTAAAACGTTTGTCAACATCTCATTCTTTTTTTATATTTGAGTGAAACTTTGAAGCGAAACCTTTGAAAACCTCTGCCGTAACTGTATGGTTGTTTTACATCAAAGTGATATTTATCGACCGCTTCCTTTGCCTCATGATTTCACAATGACATTAACAATAAAAATTTTATTTCATTTTACTGAAAGCTAATATAATATAAGATCAGATGCTATATATGAGTATTTTATTTTTTAATACAAAATTAATATTAAACGATTTTAATTACAAGTCTAAAAACACTAGCAGTGTGAACAGAAAGATAACATAGAATATATATACATAATTTTAAATTATAAATAATTACAATCACTATAAAAAAAAAATTCATAATAAATAATCAAATGCACTAATCCATTTTGATACTTTGTTATGGATTTTTCTTATTCGACTTCGTTCTTGATCGCAATGTTACCTCTATTTTATCACTATGATCATCCGACGCAAAAGATTGCTACCAGCGGACTTCATCAGTCTAGCGTCGTTGATATTACTCCAATCTGCTAATCTTTGTCTTATTCATGTATTAAACTTCTTGGAACAATTAATAGTCTGAAGTGTCTTGTTTGATCCGGTTCCATCCTGTCACTGGAGCCTTCTTCCATTCACGGGAAAGATCAGATATCAAGTTCTAACAAATATTCGATCCAAGTATTTGTTTCTCGCATCCACTAAATTGATTTGACCGAGATCATCCCATGTAATCTTATCTTTATAAAATTATATATTAGTAGCTATTACCCGTTTTCTTACTCCTTCCAGTGTAAGCTTTCCTTGAGTTATAGTCTAAAGATTGTGTCTTCTCTTTTCAACCTATTAGCTAGTATCTTTTTAGAGTTGTCATCTTCTTGGTGATTTAATAATAACTTTTGAAATATTGTAAAGGGAATTAAGCTATGCATTGTGAAGTATAGATTCTTTTTCATGAATGTTTACATTGGGTTTAAAATTTGTTGCAGTTCTTATCTTGTTGCATTTAAAATGAGATCATATTGAAATTACTATAATGGCTGTTGTTGAATCAATGGGTGATAATTTATATCGACTCTGATGCTGTTCTCTGAATTGTCTTGGTGATGCCTGTTCGAACTGTTTTGTGTTTTGTTTGTGTTGTTTGTTGTGTCTGTTGTTGTGCATGTATTCTGTTGATGTTCTGCTGTTGTTGCTGTTGTCGATGTTATTGTTGCTGTTGCTGCTGTTTTGTTCTAAGGGTAGTTAATGTGTTATTTCAACTCTCTATGAATCATCTTGAGGTGTAAAACGCTACCTTCTCTTTGCACATTTGAGCAAGCTCCATCTGTTATCAAAGGAGCTATAACGGAAGAGTAAAAGGTAGGAACACCCACCACCTTTCTTAATAGTGCTTCAATTTTTATTTTTAGCTTCGTATTTTTCCTGCAATTAAAATAAAATTCACATTTCATGGAAGTGACCGTAACTTTACCTCTTGAGTCTTCTTTAATAGAACATTCCTTTATAAGATTTAGGCATACTTCAGCCATACATTGTATAATTTTTTCATCTTCACAGACCAGTTTACGTTTTTCAGAAGGTTTCGGGTTTTTAAATTTTCTCATAAAAGGTAAATAATCTGCAATTAGAGTACTCAGTATTCAGGTATGTATACTGTCTTCCAATTCTCGTTAGGATAATATTGTACGCGAGTTAACACTCTATGCGTGTTTTAGGATGAAGCTTCACTAGAGTAAAGAAACCCTGAAGTATAGATGAACTTCTTATATTTATACTTTAATAGAACCGCTTTACGTTTTGAGTAGGAAACATCTTGGTAGCACAACATTGACTTGACTCAATTCCTTCTTTGTCCAAACAAGATTAAATACTGGGTATTGGGTATTTAAAGACACATCTCATATACTGATTCTGATGAAAGATATTCTGTGTTAAAAAATACGGTGATGTTTAAATGATGCGAGTAAACTGTGAAAAGTTTTCGGCTATAGCCTGCATTTCAATGTTATGCATCTAATGATTCATCAAGGATTATATAATTTTATGTCCCTGGTAAAACATTGAAAGGAGCTGTTTTATGTCATATAACCTTCCTGTGAAATTCAATTACATCTGACTTTGTAGTTCGTTTCAAACTTTGTCTTGGTAAACATTGTTGTAACACCATATGATTATTAACAGCTTTGTCGGAAAATCTCGACCTCTTTTAAAATGCTTTAATAACAGAATAGGTTTTCCCGCAACCTGTAGACCAGACACAAGACAAGTAGCTGGAGCCCGGAACATAATTTACTAAACGTCCATTCTAGGATGATACCTGATCACTATATGTATAAGTAAAAGTTGCGTTATGTATATAATGCGTTGTTAACTCATTAGATCAATAGATCAAAGATCACATACTGGACAGCGAAGGGGCAGAATGGGGCGTTGATGGTAGTTTGATTTATGATTTTTACTGCTTTGAGGGTAGTATAAATAACATGAATTTTTATTCTTATTGAACTAATAGTTACTTTACAGGTGTTAAGGTGGAGACTTATGTTAATGTTTAAGTAGTTTATTTCGTACGTATTGTGGTGTTGTATGTTTGGTGATGGCACATTATATTCTTAGTTCAGGTCGTGTTTTGTTGTTGTTTTTATTTGTTGTTGTTGTTTTTTGTTGTTGTTTCGACGAAAATATATTACCCTTTTAACTGCAATGTTCGTTTCGTATGTCGTATTCTTGTTTTTTACTTTTCTTCTGATTGGCTGAAGAAAGATCTCATTATCCTATAAGTGTGTTTTATACATTACGAAATTTCATCCAGTTAAAGACATTTGTTTCGCTGTACTGATACGATGGCTTCTCGTTCTGCTCCTTCTACGGACGTCCTCTTTACGAGGACCTTTTTAATACCCAACGATGTGTCATTTTACATTTTTTCGTAAACGAATGTGAGAAGCAATTATATACCTGTATCCCAATTGCGTGTGTGCAACTAATTTATACCTTTAATCATATCAGTTGAAGAATTCCTCAAGATTATCGACAACCTCGAAGCTTGGATAAAGGCTGATATGTGTCATCTGTGACATCGTCTCTTGATGAAATCAGAGTGACAGCTGAGTTGGTTATAATAGAAAAGATGTTGCTTTCACTGCATCTGGTAATGTTAAAAGTATGATGTACGCAACTATTGAAACCCAATTATGCTTGCACACATTCATGCGTACTGTATAGTTTTCATGTTCAGACATCTGCATAATATAATGGTTTTTTGATATGAAAATACGACTTAAAGTATTCATGCTTAAAGTTTGTTTTTAAGCGCTACTTCGAGTCTTATTCAAATAGCTCATGGTGTAATTCTACGATATTTACTACTGAAACATTATGATTCTCCGTATAATTTACAGGTATACAGGAAATCCTTAATAACTACAACCCAGGATACGTTTTACTCTCTCTGGTTGGCAGCGCTGTGAGTGCTGGTGAACCGAAATATGCAGAAAATATGTTTTAGTGTGCAAGCAAGTTGTATTTATGCTGTACATCCTTTCGGATGTGTGAAAATCTCTTGGATGAAACATATAACTTGGTCATTATACGAATCCCTAGTCCACTCTAATTAGTATGTATTAATACTATTTAATTACAAAAACTTATATGTATGAATGTATTTATTTATTTTAATGTCTTTTATTGAAATTATATGGCTTAGTTACACCTGAAATAAACGTTTTACAGTTCCCTCTTATGTACGCTTTGTTGTTTTAAGATGTTGGGCTATAGTATATATATATATATATTATATATTATATATATATATATATCTATACTTATATTATATATATATATATATTATATATATTAATATATATTAATATATACTATATATAATATATATATATTATAGCCTCCTGGCGGTCGCGCCCGGCTGACGCGCCTTGCGGGGGCCACGCACACGCGTCGTGATCCGTCGCCTTCGTGGGCGCGTCGCCGCTGCCCGTTTCGCGGCCGGATTGCACTGGCCTTGCCGCCCCCGCATCGACAGGCAGCCTGATGGACGCTACCTTCTATGCCCATGAGTGATCTCCAAACTTCCTTAGTCGACTCTTACATCCTTTATAAACATATGATAAAGACATCCAATATTGTATTATTATTACAAAATATTAATAACTCCGGTACCGCAACCTGAGGCCAGCAGCTGATGCAATCTGTCACATTCTACCCTCGAGTCAGATTCCTTCTCCATTCTTTCCTTCTTTTATTCATCTCTCATTCTTCTTCATTCCTCTTCGACCTCTGTTTTGCACTCTGGCCTCTTGTTATTCAGTCGGAGACCCTCCCTTAATGGGGGCTGGGTCTCTAGACACCACGATTTTATACGACTGTATATACCTGATCATTAGTCGATACTCTAGACCTTCGATAACCCTGTATAAGCGACACAACTTTGGCTTATACGACTGTTTTATTAACTCTGGCACCGCAGTGCGCTCCAGAGCATCGGGCCTGGAGTCCTACTCCTCAGATTTCACATATCTAACTCACTTCTTAGAAATCTCAATCTCTGAAATCTCTTTACAAATTTCATCCATTACATACACTCGATTTTTTAAGTGGGGGGTGGGGTCCCCCTTCGGCGGAACCATGGTCGCTAACCTCGTCTACGACGAGTCTACGTGCCGTTACGCCCATCGTGTGATGGGGCTTACTCTAAACCATGTAGAATATATTGGATCATAACCGCGACTGCGAAGAAGCAACCATGGCGAAATACAGAGTCGGAGTGCGTATAAAAAAAACGATTCCTTTACAAGGATCGTTTTTCGACTCAGATTCGATTTCCTTCGGAAATCGACATTCTTCATGTCGTAATAATATTAATAGAAATGCTGTACTTGTGTATGCGCTACGCGCTACTATGTCTGTTGTTCTGTCGTGGTTCAAACAGACCTTCGGTTCTGTTGACCCTCCAAAATAATGTCGTCGCCTCAAACATCGTCTAGGCTAAAACTCATCCCATGCAAGTGCCATGCCACAAAGGGCGTTAAGCGCATATCGGCGTCCACCCGGGGTGACCACCCGTTCTATATTACACTTTCCTACAACTGAATTTACACGATTCAAGCTTAAACCTCATTATAGATTATATTCAAGTTTCAGACTATATCTCTTATACTTTTTGAGAAAAAAGCTGGAGCAGGTCAAACTGTTCCATGTTACTACTTTATTATATATTTAATAAATTATATATATTATATTAGTATATATATGTTATTATATATATAATTATTAATATATATGTATATATTTATATATATGTATAATATATAATTATGTTTATATATAATATTATTATTATATATATAATATATTATATTTATATATGCCCTAACACTTAAAAAAAATATACTCTGTGACTTTATGGGCCTCAAATAGTCCGTGTCCTTATAGATTCACTCTACCATACTCCGTGACTATTCTTAGGGTTCCATGCTGAGTCTGCTTCTATTACCAATCAGAATAAAATAGTTTCTAAGTAAGTTTGTTGATGACATCAATTTCGAGAAGCTTCTCTCTGAAGAGGCTACAGTAACTGGAATAGTAGCTATTATTCTTTACGAGTACATAAATATTTGGAATTGGACATCATCACAAACCCGTTTTTGGCCATGTATTTTAAAACTGATAGTATAATCTGTCTTTTCCCGTCATAAGCTCGGCTGAAAACATTCTGAGCTTTGCACAGAGCTCGAAGCTTCAATTATTATTGATTTCCACTTTGCTCTAAAGAAACTTTCCAAATCTTACTTTTTCATCAAAAGTCTATTCATTCATCTGCATGAGGTCATTAATGTGATATATAAATCCAGGGTGTTTTCATGTTATTTTAGAGCTTCAAATCTTGGATGACAATTCATTCGCACTGCATCGACTATGACAAAAATAATTTATTCTTGAAATATTCCTCAGGTGAGAGTTCAGGAACATCGTCTTTTAGTTCATTAGGAGAACAAAACTTTTATGTCTCTTCTCCTAATGTTGCTGTTTGAAGATTCTTGTCAATTCCCACTCTCTCAGCTATCTCTCTGGCTGTTACCAGTTGCCGAGGCGAATCCACTCTGGCGGGCTACTCATCTAACCATATTAAATTTAAATTGTCTTTGTAGTTGGCTTACTGCTACATCCAAGATGCACTATATTTACTTGCCATACCTTCTTATG
>JABUQX010019348.1:0-28881 GCA_015478945.1 Trachelipus rathkii | reverse complement strand
TTATATATATACATATATATGATTATAAGTATTATATATATATACTAATATATAATTATATATATATATATATTATATATATAATTAGTATAACCCTTCACCATATATATATATATATATAATCAACAATACTCACTATTCTCAGAGAGAACGCTTTCTTGAGTATATAAATAATAAGAGATAGTGACAAGTAGTATAATCTCGATACCATAATATTATATATATTACATATATAAATATAATATATAACTACTATATATATATATAGCAGTATATTTACTTACATAATTATATATAATACTTATCTATAATTCATTATTATAATACTCATTACACTAATAACTTCACAATTTTGGGAGTCCTAGCGCTTCATATATATATATTAATAGAAAGTGAGGAATCATATTTATGGTCAGTGAAGATTTCTTATGTTAAAAGTGGATATTGAAACCATTTAAAGAAAACTTCTATCTGAAGCAATCATGAACACTGAAATAATTAGTGACTTTCTGATTGGACAACGATATGAGGGTGCAGAAGCATTGAAAAAAAGTTTTAGATTTGTTTAAGCTGTCGATTAATATCCAGCGACGTTATATGTTCATTGCTATTTACATTCCATGTGAAGTACAAAAGCCCGAACAAATATTAAGGACAACATTACGAAACTTTACAAATGGCAAAGCGAATACAGCTAGGTATTATTATAGATATCCAAGGCAGACTACTCTTTTAAAAGTATAAATATTGGAAAATTTTCCCAGACACAAAATGGACAAAACTCTCATGAATGGACGAAACAAGGTTGGGGATTGTTACATCTAAGAGAAACTTTAAAGCATTTGTAAGCTTTGGAGGAGCTTGAATGGAATAACATATTAAACACCTGCTGGTCTAGAAGTAGGAGGGACTGAGGTGAGGTCAGGTTAAGAACCCGAAAGATGCTAACTGTTGTTGGTGTTGTTGTTGTTGTTGTTGTTGTTGTGCTCGCCCTTGGTTATAACGTTTTTCTTAAAGCCGTTTAATAAAACATTAAAACCGAGACTTCTCTCTATAAAACAGTTATAACAATACAACAAATGTAATATAAAAAATAAATATCAGGATAGGCTGGAACCCAATCAAAAATCGGGGCAGTGTCTACAGAGATTTATGCGTGGGAAAGGCATCAAAAGCGCATTAAAGCAGTTTTGAAGTAGACGCGGCCAAGAGTAATGCAAATCAGCGCAGGCCACTGCATAATTTTGGCATTTATCCCAATTAAACAAATTTGGCAGTATGCAAGTGGAAGAATCTGCATCGTTCTCTAAGAATAACTTTCTTCGAGGAATTATACGACGCCACAATTCTTTATAATTGGCACCGCAAGACGATCTCTCTTAAAGACTTTATATATATATATTATATAATATTATATATATATATATATTAAATAGTATATATAAATATTATATATATTATATATATATATATATAATTATATATATATATATATAGCTATATATATAATATATAATATATATATTATATTATATATAATATATATAATAATATATATATATATATTATATATTATAGTATATAATATATATATATATTATATTAATAGTATATAAATATATAATATATATATATATATATATCAGGATGGGGAGTCGAGAAAAAATAACTCGACTCCCGACTCCGACTCCCAGAGTCGGTTTTAAAAACAACCGACTCCCGACTCCCAGAGTCGATTTTAGAACCACAAAGCCCGTACTTCCCGACTCCCAATAAAAAATGGAACGGTTGAATTTTTTCCAAAAATTACAACTTTATTTTTCATCGTTATATGCTAAATAAACATTGGAAAAAAAAAAAAGAATTATGACAATAAATTTTGAATAATCTAATAATAATAATAATTAATTAATATTTACACTTTTTTACAAAATAGACACTTTATATTTACGAGTTTAGCCTATGTACTGTAGCACACGTGAAACTTGCTGAACAAAATTTTTTTTTACAATATATAATTTAAATATGACAATTAATAATATAATAATTAATAATAATATATAATAATAATATAATAATAATAATTAATAATAATCAATAATAATAATATAATAATCGATTATAATATTATTTTATTTATTATTATTATTATTATATTCTATTATTATTATTTATTATTATTATTTGATTAATTATTATTTATTTATATTGATATATTTTTATTATATATTATTATAATTAAATCATATAAATAATTATAATAAAATATATATAATATAATTTATAATTATAATTATAATTATAATATAATATTAATTATAATAATAATTATAATTATAATTAAATTTATATAATTATCTATTATTTTATCATTATCTCTTATTATTATATTATTTTATATTATTCATTATTATTATTATTATTATATATTATTATTAATATTATTATTCATTATATATTATATTATTATTAATTAATATAATAATAATAATAAAATAATAATAATAATAATAAAATAATAATAATAATAATAATAATAATAATAATAATAATAATAAATATAATAATTAATAATAAATATTTAATAATATTATTATTATTATATTATTATTAATTATTATTAAAAATTGTTCCATTGGTTTCGGAGGCTGACCCATATTATATAGTATATATATATATAGTTGTATATATTATTATATATTTATATATATAATTATATATATATTCTATCGATATAATTATATATATATATATATATATATATATATATATATATATAGGTGAAGATTCTCACGAAGTTTTATTCTCATCCATAATCTCAAAAAAACTAACAGCAGCTACCGGGAAAAGGAATACATTGCTGGAATGTTGGTCCAATTTTAGCGGAAAAGTAGAAAAAAAAAAATTAATCTCAAAAAAACTAACAAAGCTACAGCGAAAAGGGAGTACAAAGTGGTACCCAGGCGAAAGGCTAGAAAGGAAATGTAAAAAAAAGTTTACCATAAAGCACGAAGATCATAGTTTATAAAATATATATATATATTAGAGAGCCTATTTTAGAGACCTTTGATTGGTTTCTCGTTAAAATAAAAGACTTTCTATTAAATTTTTGCTTTTTTTAACTATAAGATACCAACCCCAAGGGTATCCGGCACCGATGGCAGGAGTCAGGCTCTCGACCTTCCAGCAAACAACGCGGTAGGACTAATTCGACCCCCTCTGCAAGGGAAGTCCCCGGAACCCCCCGCTCTTTGTATTTGGGTGTCGCGGGGGTCCTCCGCGCCCGCTCCCCTACGGGGTATGGAAAACGTCCCCCCCCTGGGTTCCCCGTCGGCTCGAGCCCCCTAAATTTGCCGTGAATACCTTTACAAATAATTTATATTATATATATATATACTATATATATTGTATATAATTATTATATAATATTAAATTATATATATAATATATATTATTATATATATATATATATATATATATATATTATATATATATTACTTTATTTCGCTAGCAACCACCCCCAAAAAAAATAGCCAATTTTTTTTATTTTTTTTTTTTAACATATTTCCTAACCAAATTTTACAAGATTTCCAAAAATGTTTTTTCATTTCCCACCAGCTTTTCCAATTTTGACGTATAAAGGTGTTTCGCATTTTTCTTTACAGATCTCGGTAAAATTTGGCCAGGATTCCAGCAAATGTATTCCTTTTATCCGGCTATTGTAGTTTTGAGATATGGATTGTGTTGTATTATTTATATTATATATAAATATATATATAATTTATATATATATATATTATATATATATATATATATATACTAATATTAATATATATATATTATATATATTATACCTATATATATAGTATAATAATATATATATATATTATATGTATTAATATATATATAGTAATATAATATATATATAGGCAGCATTCCCGAATAAGGCCAGCATGTAACTAAAAAACTTTATAACATGCGTACACGAAAATGAAATCATTAATTTATGCAGATTTTTTTTACCATAAATTAAAAATAAAAATAAAAAAATAACCTTTAAAAAAAATTAATATTTGTTAAAAATGTTGAAAATTTTACAGTTTTTTGAGAAATGTCGGAACATTAGGCACGCTTTCTGAGCACGCAAAGGGGCCAAATGTTGATTTTTTTTAAAACTAACGAATACCTCGGTATACGAAAGAACGAGGATATATAGTTTAGATTTCTCGGCCCCTACCGGGGACGCAGGGGGACGTAAGTCCCCCCTCTTGTCCCTCCGTCGGCTCGAACCCCTAAAAAGGATATAAAAAGAAAAAAATTAATATTTTCTCCAAGCGTACAAAAATGTATTTGGCACCTCGAGAACTCAAGAACTATTGCAGCAGCGTTCAAGGTCAAATCGGTCAATCAAAACGTACAATGCGAAGTTACGATTTTACTAATATGTTAAGAGTGTTATAGATAAATATTAGAAGAAATTTAATATATGTTTAAAAAGTTGCTCTGTTTTGAAACTTCTTTCCTGAAATCCTATAAAATGTTATTTATTTTCCTGAGAGTTCTAGTTTTCTTATTATCATGCGAAACTCTTTCGGATGCTACCTATATATATATAAGTATATATATATATATATATATTATATTATTGTAAATAAGTCTACCAAAATTTATATTTTTAAAATTGATAGCCTTTGTGATGCAAAGTTAATATTTTTGGTGATATTTGGTTTAAAGCCACAATTCATATCTCAAAAACTAAAACTACAATAGTTATAGCGAAAAGGAATACATTTGAATCCTTGTAAAATTTTTAGTTAGGAAATGTAAAAAAAAATAAAAATAAATAAATAAAATAAATATGGCTATTTATTTTTAAAGACATAGTATTATATATATATATATAGTATATTAAAATAAGTAATATATATATATATATATATAAATATATAATATTATATATATATATATATATATATATATAGATATATATATATTATAATATTTATATATATAATATATATATATATATAGTGGTATTTTAAAGGTATTACACGGAAATGTAGGGGGCTAGGCCGACGGGGAACACAGGGTGGGGACGTTTTCCATACCCCGTAGGGGAGGGCGGAGGAACCCCCGCGACACCCAAATACCAAAAAAATTATTGTAAATAATTTTAGTAATATGATTAGATAGCCTATTTACATATTGTATTGGTTTCTCGTTAAAATTAAATAGACTTTCTATTAAATTTTTTTTTTTTTTTTTTACTAAAGAATCCCCTAAGGTAGTAGCGCGCAGCTCTGCCATACTCGATGTCAGCTGACGAAGCCTATGGGCTCCTCTCAGTCCTTCCGGGGAACACTGGGGTAGGACTAATTCCCCCCCTCCGGGGAGGTCTCCGGAACCCCCGCTCTGTGGTATTTGGGTGTCTCGCCCGCTGTGTTCCCCGTTCGGCTCGAGCCCCTTACATGTGCCTGTAATACCTTTACAGAAATAATTGTAGTAAAGGTTTGGAGAATTTCGCATGTAACCCTTACATGTGATAAACCCTTATATGATAAAATTAAGGAATGATATTATGAACAAAATTCTTTAAAATGTTAATTTCTTAAACAGACAGTGTGAATATGTAGAAGTAAATCAAGAACAAAAACAATTCGATTGGAGATTAAATGTTATACCTGGATCAGAGAAACCGAGATTTATATTTTTAGCATTTCAAGATAAAAACCTCATTAAAACCTACGTTTTTTAATCACATTTTATATATAATATATACTTTGTCCCTGCTTCCTAAAAAAAAAAATAGTCCAATATTTATTTTATTATTATTATTTTTTTTTTTTTACATTTCCTAACTAAATTTTACAAGGAATTCCAAAATGTATTCCTTTTCCCTTTAGCTATTTGTAAGTTTTGAGATATGGATCGATGATAGTTGTTGCTTTAAACCAAATATCACCTATATATATATAATATATATATATATATAATATATATTATTATAAATATATATTATAGTATATATTATTATATATATATAATATATAGTACATTATATAATATATTATATATTATATATAATATATTATAATATATATATTAGAGAGGAGAGAGAAGAAGCACGATTAGCAAAAGTTGCTGATCGCACTGATATATATATAATATAATATATATATATATATATTAATATATATATATTATATATATATATATATTATATATAAATATATATATATATATATATATATATATATTATAGATAAACGCTGGTAACACTGTGCACAAAGTCAAATAATCCAATTCAAATTAAAATACATATGACCCTTGGATAAATAATTTATTTGTTTATCAAACTGATTATATTATATATATTTTTATTCAAACTGATTAATTATTTATTAAATTATCTTTCCACCACTTACTGGTTGTGGTAGATAGATATATTTTCCCGTGTCTAACACACCAAAAAATTAAAATATGATAATTAAATTTTTTTCATCAAAGGTACGGAAATATTTAAAATGCTGACACAACCACAACGTGAGCGCCACCACACAGTTGTTCTACATAAATGTATAGTATATCTATCCGATTCTTTTAGCTTATTGCAACTATCTTATAATTGGTGTGACTCTATATTTTTAAAATCAGTTATGTACTCTACTTGACTTAAATTTTGTACGATTATTAATAGCATCGCTCACTGTTGATAATTCGTTAATGCACAATACACAAATAGTCAAGTACATTTTATAACCAGTTTTATAACCGTTATTTTAAACCAGTTTAAAAATAAACAACTTAAATTGGGTACAAACAAATGTCAAAATAAAAAAAAAATGTGGAGTACGTCTTTATAATAAAAATTCAATAAGTTTTTCCAAAATTTTGTGTAAAGTTTATACAAAATTGTTTTGAGAGTCGAAAGGAGTAGTTTTTTTTTTACTCGACTCCCGACTCCGATTCCCAACTTTTTGGGAAATCGACTCCCGACTCCGTCTCCCCATCCCTGATAAATGCTTTCGACTCGCCGACTCCCAACTCCGACTCCCCATCCCTGATATAATATATATATATATATATAATATATATATATATTAGTACGCCTTTACATATATCTATATATATAATAAATATAATATATAATATATTATATAATTATGATTATAATATATATATATATATATTATATATATATATATATGGCCAGCATCCCGAAAGGTTCAGGCATGTAACTAGAAAACTAAAACATCTACAGGAAAATAAAATAACATTTTTGATTTCAGCAAGTTATTTCTCAAAAGAAATCTTTTTAAAAAAATTTATTTATTCTAATATATTAATAACTCCTTAAATATTAGATAAAATCTTTACACCTGAAAATAGTGCAACGCTCTGAATTGACCTTGAAACCGGCATGTCTCGGACGTGGAATAGTTGCATACCACTTTCACGTTTGGAGAAAATATTTATTTTTTCGTTTGTATATCCTTTTTTAGGGGGTTCGGGCCGACGGAGGGACAGAGGGGGGGTGAAGTCCCCCCCCGTCCCCGTGTAGGCCGAGAAACCCCGACTCTATACATCGTTCTTGTTTACCCGGGGTATTCGGTTTAGTGCTTAAAAACATACCCAAACTAGTGGCACAAAAAATTGCTGAGCCGAATCATTCAACATCTTCGATTTCTAAAAAACTAAATTTTTGTTTAAACAAATTTTAACAAATTTATTTTTTAAAAAGGTATTTTTTTATTTTTTTTAAGATTTTCCTTTATTTATTATATCTGGTGATTAATAAAATGATATTATTTTCGTGTAGCTGTTATAGTTTTTTTAGTTACATGCCTGGCCTTTTCGGGATGCTGACCTGTATATATATTTGTATATAATTATAATTATATATAATAAATTATTATGTATATAATAGATATAATATATTATATATATATAATTTATTATATATATAATAATATAGTATATATATATATATTATAATATATAATATACATGGCCGACTGAAAGATTTCTCTCTTTAAATGAGATTTCATATATATATATTATATATATATATATATACTTATATATCATATACGTTTATATATATATATTATATAGTATATTATAATATAATTATATATTTATATATATATAATATTATATACTCAATATTAATATATATATTATATATATATATTAATATAATATAATATATAATATATAATATATATATATATAATATACAATTTTAATTCGATTTTACCCTTATTTATAATCTTAAAAAATTTTTCTTTCATTTTGAAATAAAGGGGGTTGACAATTAGGCTGTTAACCAATTTATTTGCAAACTAATTTATCCTTTTTTTTAAAAATCTTTTTATACTGAAATATGTTTGAAAAAAATTATTAAATTTCGTATTATAATATTTTTAAATTTAATTTTAATTATATTTAAACAAATAACCATATTTAATTAGAGTTATTTGCATATGCTCGCAACTGCCTCGTACCATTTACTGCGTTAGATTGATGGCGTTAAGGTAAAGTACGAACTTCGAAATCCTATAATTCTTGTAGAAATCGTACATGTTGTTGTTACAAATACTCCTACGAACGGATTGCAATTTTTAATTTTTTTTAATCTTATTATCTGACCAGTTTACTCAATCCATATACAATTTTTAACAATGTTGTGTAAAAAATGTAAAATTCATTAAATGATCAAAACCTCAGAGGTCAGTTAAATCGATGTAAACCAGAATATGAATAGTCTTCGAAAGTACTCATCGCTTCGTATATTTAACAAACGTAGATAGGTTCTAAGATATAATAAATCAATATTGTTACTATATAAAGTTTAAGAGAGAGGGTAATATGTTGTTCAGTTGAATATGAAAATATAAATGTTGTTGATTCCACAAAATCTCACATCTATTGTTTTCAATCTCACTTTTCTTCTAGTACAGAGAGTAGGTTTTTCATTATATTTGCATATTATTTTTTCGTATTGTATTATATTTATTTGAGATAATAATGCTATTGTGACTGGCCAAATCAGCTAAGCTGCATCCGTCATTAATTATCTTTAGTATCCTTGCCTCCGAAACAATTTTTATTTATTTACTGTATAATTATCTACGAAATACGGTACGACTATGAGATAAGCACCACGTCAGAAGACTTTATCTCAATGTCACATTTTAAAACATAATTTCTTTTTATAAAGATCCTTTTACTTGTAAAATACTTAAAAAAAATTCATTTTCACATCAATTATTAATTATCGAAAAAATATTAATGATAAATATAAATAAATCAAATCTTATTACTTAATATAAATAATATAATATATATAACGTATACATATTTTCATATATCATATAATAATATATAGATTCATATATTACTAGTATATATATATATATAATATTATATATATATTATATATTATATATATAATTTTGTATAATTTTCTATATATATATATGATATAATATATATATATATATATAATATATATAATATATATATATATATATATATATATATTATATATATATCTTCTTTTCTCACCAGCGTTAGGTTAGGGCTGTGCCACTCTGCACTTACGAAGCCCCTCCATTGCCGACCTGTCTCGTACACTCTCCTCTTCCTCCACCTGTTCAAGGTTTCGTCTCTTCTTATTTGCAGCTTGCCACAACTCCATCTAACATCTCTTCCTTGTTCACTTCCCGCCGGACGTTATAGCGCGTTAACATTTGTCCGCGTTATCTCTCATCTTTCTTCTCCTAACATGTTAGTACATCTCAAACCTATTGTTTTCCCAACCCAGAATCCAGAACAGGATCGTCCACCTATAGCTCGCGCCTTAATATCCACATTTCCCCTCTCCCGATCTACTTGCTCCCGACATCAGTCTAACAACCTTCCATCCTCCGCCGCTGACACCACCCTTATCTTCTGGTTTTGAGTGGTACATGAATCCACTTATTCGCTCCGAATAAATCCAGCGGTCGTCTCAGCCATCTGTAGTTATAATATATGAGCACTCTTTCACCTCTGGTCACATTGACTCTGTATATTCGAAATAATCGGTACAGTCTGCCTCAGATCTTCTTGAAATTTCTCGATTCTTTTCCCCTCGATCTCCTGTGTCATCTTTCCCCTCCGAATTCACCGTCACTCCCAGGTAACTTAAACTGAAGCTTCCGTGTCTCGAAACATGATCCCGTCCACCTGGATCTCACATTTCTCCCTCTCCCTCGCCCTCGAAATCTTCATCACCTCTGTCTTCTCTTTGTTCATCTTCATCCACTCATCTCGTAACACTTCTGACCATATTGTCATCACCCTTTGTAATGTCTCCTTATCTCTCGTCACCATAGCTATATCATCAGCATATACCCATAGCCATCTCCTCTTCCTCTTCCAGCGCCATTCTTATACATTTATCCATATACATGACAAAAAGTAACAGTGAGATACCGCCTTGTCTAACTCCCGTCTCCACCTCAAACCATTCACCAACCCCATTTGACGTTCTCACAGCACTTTCATTACCTATGTGCATTCCTTCTATTACCCTATAACTTCGGTGCTATTCCTCTAGTATGGGTCACATATCATTTTTCCATAGCTTTTCCCTAGGCACCAGTGTCAAAAGCTTTCTCTAAATCGATAAATGATACAAATGTATCTTCCCCACTCCCAGTTTTTTCTCAATTTTCATACTCTCAAGCAGAAAAATCAGATGCAGTTGATCCTCTTCTGGTCTTAAATCCATGTTTGTCCTTCATTTAGTTTTATTTCCACTATCTCTCTCCAGTTGTTTTCCCATATCTTCTCATTATTACCCTTACTTGCATGTGTAAGCAGATATTCCTCTTAAAGTTGTGGCAATCACTTCTATCCCCTTCCGATATAAAGTGTGAAAAGATACATAGAAGTTTTATTTGATAGATGTAGAAATATAACTTATACTAGAACTTATATATACTATATATATATATATATACTATATAATTATTATATAGTATATATATATAAATTATTATATATATATATATAAATATGATATATATATTATAATATATATTATATGATATTATATATTATATATATATATATATATATATAATATAATTATATAATATCATATATAATATATATTTATTATATATATTAATTTATATATAATATATATAATTATAATATATATTATATAATTATATATATATATGTATATATATATATTATATATTATATATTATATATTTATATATTATATATATATTATATATATAAATATATATTAATATATTATATATTATTATATATATATATTGTACTTTACATTGACAATTCATGGAACTTCTCAAAGCAAAGCAGAAAGAGGGAGAAGAGAGATGATTGAGAGAGAGAGAGAGAGAGACGGTGAGAGAGGAGGAGGAGAGATTCAGAGAGAGAGAGATGAGAGATGAGAGATGAGAGATGAGAGAAGAGAGAGAGAGAGAATAATTTTTGCTATACTTTCTATACTGTCGGATATATATTACTTATATTATATATATATATATATATAATATATATTATATAGTATATATAATATATATGATATTATATAATATATATATATATACTTTATAATATAATATATATATAATAGTAATATATATATATTATATTATTATACTATATATATATATATATTCTGTATAATTTCATAAATAGCACTTATAAATTAGATTCTTTTTTGTATTATAGCAAAATTTATAATACTTTTTTTATAAAACCCAATAAAACCAATAAATTAACATTAAATATGCATATCTAGTGGTTTACATTTGGTAAAACATTTAACTTCTCACAAACAGTAGAAAGAAATAATAATAAAAAAATAATAGTCTACCTTCAAAAATTTATGAATTGGCAACTCGTTTACTGACGGTACCAATTCGTACCACTTGGAAAAATATGATTTGTAAAGAAATAAAATAATTAAATAGCCTAATTATGTTATAAATAAGTTCTAGGATAGTTAATTTACTAAATCAATCAAATAAATTTCTAGGTACACACCTTTATATCAAATAATTCCAAAACTCGTACAGCCAATTTTCACAGAACCAAAATTTTCGACATCTGAATCAAAATGTAAATATTAAAACTATCACATGTAAGTTAGATGCCATTTATCACCACAAAATAAATCTTGATGCGTAACTTGAGTGTACCGTAGGTTTTAAACCTAAAATTTTTACTGATGATAAATTTTATAGCTATTTTAAGTTGCTTGACATGAGAGTACCATCAGTACGAAAAGGGTTAAAAACTGAAAAGGCATAGAGGCTATGCTATTTTTCTCTTATATATTATTATATTATATAAAAATATTGTTAAAAAAAGTATATATATATATATTATATATATATATATATATATATATATATATATATATATATATATATATATATATATATATATATATATGGAGAAAGTCTAGTTATTGACCTTTTGAACGGTACTCGTTAGCCCAAAAAAAATAGTACAGGGTATCTTTATGGACCATAAATAGACTTTCTATTATAGGGATTTGATGATTCAAATATATATAGGACCTGTTACGTTTTACGCTAGGTTAGGTTGGTGTTAGGTTATAATAGCTAGTTAGTCAGAAAAAAAATATTCATTTGTCCTAAAACATCTATTTATGTATCATAGAGGCTACCAGAATTTTTTTTTGATCCGAGCTTCCGTTCCGTGTGGGCGTTATAACTTTTATATATATATATATATATATATATATATATATATATATATATATATATATATATATATATATATATATAGTATATATATATATATATATATATATATATATATATATATATATATATATATATATATATATATATATATATGGCAAGTGACAAAGCATTTACGTATTTGTGGACGGCCAGGGAAAACTATCTAGAGATCTAAAGCAGTCAGTTATCGGTAGCTTTAAAAGAGATTATCGGTGGCGTGACGCATTACGCTCCCGAGAAACAAAGCAGTTTATTAGTGTTAATTCTGCCAAAAAGGCGGACCAATCACCCGAGAAGCAGCGCAGTTTCGCGGAAGATTCTGCCAAAACGTCTGGAAACTTTTCCCTAAAACTGCTTTAAGTAATGCATCGATTTTTGATTGGGAAGGGCGTATATTTCACAAGGAAGGGTAGTCCTTCTCCCCACAACAGGTCACAGGCCAAAGACTAGCACAACTTCCCGGACCCCACTCCGTAGGGTAGAATGTGGATGTGGCTTCAGAAGAGCCCACCGAAACTCCACGAAGAATTACCCCATATGAACCACACGGAATCCAAATAGCTTCACGGTAGAGCCAGAGATTATACACCAAAGTGCAGGACAGCCTCCTCACCGGTTAGCTCAAGATTCGGGACCCCTACTATTGGCGGCCTGGGCCGGTTAAAGGCAAACTTAAGGATCAGTTTATAGCTGGTACCATCATCCACATGGAAGAAGTGTGAGATGGGCTGAAAACCCATGTGGGAAGAGGCATCTGATTGCCCAAGGGGCTGTGACGGGGAAAAAAAAGGAGGATAACCTCTTTGAAAAGGGAATGATGGGTGGGAATTCAAATAAATAAATAAATTGAAACTGCGATGGAGGATTAGGATGAAAGATATAGATAATTTGAAAAACGAGGGGATAGAAAGAATATTAAAAGATTTCATATGTTCCAAATGCATATACTATAGTGCTAGGGCCGGAGAGATGCACAAAGTTCCCCATGCTTTGGTTCTTGTCACTATGCTAGGTTAAGATTATTCACCAGAAGTATAACACCCTAACAAGAATCAATATCTCCCGTGAGGGATATATATATATATATATATATATATATATATATATATATATATATATATATATATTAGTTATTTATATATATATATATATATATATATATATATATATATATATATATATATATATATATATATATATATATATATATATATATATATATATATATATATATATATATATATATCAATAAAGACTTTACATTAAACATCGAACATTTGAAGAGTATGGACGTGTGTAAATTTATGTTCCGTAGTCCTGCTACTTGTCTTGTATCAGGCCCTACAGGATGCGGGAAAACCTTTCTGTTATTAAACATATTAAGAGAGATGGAACAATAGTATTATCATACAAAGATGAACTTTGCATTATGTTTTATTTTGTACAAGATGTAACAGTAGCAAAGGTATCAATGTACGTTGATTTTAGTCCAAAAACAGTTGTAGACTGGTTTAACTTTTTCCGTGAGGTATATATATATATATATATATATATATATATATAAATCTATATATATATATATATATATATTATATATATATAATCACCCAATCTTCTCTCCATATGACTGGGAGATAAGGTACGTCACATGCACCGGAAACAGAAAAGCAGTGGAATAATATGACGCAAGTCGAAAAAAAGAAAACCTGATAATTTCTTAAGGCGAGAGAGAAATCCCGTCGCAGTCAGAAATCGACGACCTTCACTGTGGCATCTTGTCAATGTAAGGTTCATCCCTTGGCCCAGTGAAGACAACCATACCTCCCTCAAACCCTGCCATTCGCTAATATTATGCACCTTTCTTCGCCTCTGCTGCTTCACATTTGATCCAGGCATTCCTTTAATGACCCAACCCACTTTTCTTCGGTGTCCCAGCTGCCGATTCACAGCACACTTCTTACCACTATATATCCGCTTAACCAACCTACTATCATCCATCCCCATGACCAAACCAATCTCATGCTTTCATTTATTCTTTCGTTTGCCCTTTCTTTACACCACACAACTCCCTAATGCGTTCATTCCTCATTTTATCAATTCATCTCTCTGATCTGGATAGAATTTCCGGGTGGGGTCGTCTCAACCTTGTGAAATTCAATTTTAAAAACCCAACTTCTTCAAATTCCTCTCTATGACACACTCTAACTTTCCATTCCTTTCGATTTGTCTCTCGTTCCTCCTTCTGACAACTTTTCTACATTCTACTACCCTTACCTATGAACAATAATATTTTTGAAACCTCACATCACAACGATTGATAAGGTGACCATAAGGAAGCTTTGGGAGTTCTGTTTATGCTGCGAGACTTTTTCCTTCCTGCTCATGTAGCTATACAAGGGCCTCATCAGCCCTTGTATGGAGTACTGCTCTCATATCTGGGGGGTCTGGTTTCACCCGGCTTTTTGATAGGGTCGAGTCAAAGGCCAAAAAGGCTTATAAACTGGTTCTGTACCTTCCAGTTCACTTGAGACTCTATCTCCGTGATTTTGTTACTTTATCTTTCTATAGGTGCCACAAGGGTAGTGTTGAGTGAACTAATTACCTTTACGGCGCCCGTAGTACAAGTGGGGTGCTGTATCTGCAATACGAGTTTTGTGTTGATATTGGTAACCCCAGCTAGTTCGCTGCTGTGCTTCCTTCTTCCTCACCCTGTTCTGTGGATTCTCTTCCATCTTCTGTTTTTCCTGCTGAATTTAATCTCTCTCACTTTAAAGCCTGTCTGTGCTCAGCATAGTTTGCGTTAGTTGATGAATGTCTGAGGTGTGCAACACCCCCTCCTTGAATAGTTGCTGGTTATGGTGGCACAACGAAAAAAAAAAAAAAAAAAAAAAAAAAAAATCACGTAATTAGTATATATATATAATATATATATATATATGATATATATATTATATATATATATATATATATATATATATATATATATATATTATATATATATATATATATATATATATATATATATATATATATATATATATAATCTGACAATTATAAAGTAATGCAAGCTCTTTTATAAATGCTTCTATTATTATGAATTTCAGTATTCTTTGTGTTAACGTAAATGCTTTATAATTAATACAATAATAAGATAGTAATTACGAGTTTTTCTAGAGCTGAAATCCAGTTGACGATCCAGGTTTATGACCATTAAGTAGTTTATAAAACTTTGTAGGCATATATATATATATATATTATATATATATATATATATATATATATATATATATTATTATTATTATAATATATATATATATATATATATATATATATATATATATATATACCGAAGTAGCAAGAACATTTGCAGTCTTAGACTATACAATGAAAATGAATGAATGGATGTATAGGGTCGTACTTGCTAGATTGGTGCTTCTGCAAGCAACCCATATAAGAGGATGGTATTTAGAAATCCATATTTGAAAATGATGTTTATTCAACATAAGTAAAATATGAAATAAGTATAAAAGTAATAAAAGTTCCTTCTGTGAGATACTCTTCGCAGGCGAGCCGTAGCCCTTCCGTGAAATTTCCCGCTCTTGCCGAGAGCGTTTTAAGTTTGGAGGATTTCTGGGAGAGAGTATCTTGATTCTTCTTGTTAATTTATTCTGACTCTGTATCTGACTGAAGAGTATCTCAAAAGAACGGGTTTATATATCATTTCATTTTGACTTATGCTAAAATTTTGCTCGCGCAAATCTTAGCATAAGTACGAACATAAATTAAAATTATTTTACAAAGTTATAATGGAGTACTACATTACTTCCTGCGCTAAACACGGAGTGAGAAAGTATGTTATAATAATTATACAAGAAATAATAACTAAAATACATAAAATTAAAGTACTTTCAAATGCAAGCATATTTAATTATGTCCGAAGACATAAGTAAACATACAAACATATGAAGGCAAAAATAGTTTATTCAAATACGAGCATAACTGGTTACATCCGAAGATCTAAACATATATACAAATATTTGAATACATAAAAATACAATAATGTTATATATACAGAAAATAAAAGGTGCATTTAAACACAAGCATATTTGGTTATATCCGTTAGATATAAACAAACATACAAACATTTAAATGCATAAGAGTACAAAAATGTTAATACATAATTCTTGATATGGAACAATTGAGTTTTCACAAGTTAAATAGGCCACATTGATCGAACCATTAAATCCAAGGAAAGGTCCAGTAAATAAGACGTTTCTAACGTATCCAAGGATTTTGACCAATGGCAATGTAGTTTGGTGTTGTAGTTACGAGGTGTTAGTCATTACAGGCGTAGAGACGTAGTTGTTTTGAAGTTTAGGTTCTTTATTTGAAAAATTTCTTCATACATAAAAGGGAGAGGTCACAGAACCATTTAGGATTCGAAAAGAGTTCGTTGTGGAATCCAAAAATGAATTGCTGCCCATAATCCAAACTTAAAATGATGAAAAAATCCATACCGTAAAGGAAGTTACATATGTCTTGACGATGAATCAACTGTGAAAAGTTGAAGACCATAATCCAAAATTAGAAATGAAAATTGAAGTCCAGTATCGATAATTTTCGTTTGCTTGAGTCATTTTCTTCGAGTGTTCTGATAGATAATTTTAGTATTAAGTTTTTTTTTTCTTCATTTTTTTTTTTTTTTTTGTTTTTCTTTAAGTTAATGTCTTTATATTTAAGTTCTTGGGTGTTCTACTCCGGGTTCACCAATTATATAGGGTCGTACTTGCTAGATTGGTGCTTCTTTTAAGAGCAAGCACCCTATATAAGAGGATGGTAATTTAGAAATCCATATTTGAAATGATGTTTTTATTCAACATAAGTAAAATATGAAATAAGTATAAAAGTAATAAAAGTTCCTTCTGTGAGATACTCTTCGCAGGCGAGCCGTAGCCCTTCCGTGAAATTTCCCGCTCTTGCCGAGAGCGTTTTAAGTTTGGAGGATTTCTGGGAGAGAGTATCTTGATTCTTCTTGTTAATTTATTCTGACTCTGTATCTGATTGAAGAGTATCTCAAAAGAACGAGTTTATATATATTTTCACTTTGACTTATGCTAAAATTTTGCTCGCGCAAATCTTAGCATAAGTACGAACATAAATTAAACTTATTTTACAAAGTTATAATGGAGTACTACAGATGCATAGTAAACTTATGAAAGAGTATTTATTATATTAAGTAAGTGTAATTGTACATATGTTTTGGTGTATCAGGTCTCAGCCTAGTGAGGAAGTTTATTATTATTATTATTATTATTATTATTATTATTATTATTATTATTATTATTATTATTATTATTATTATTATTATTATTATTATTTATTATTATATTATTATTATAATGATATTTATACATTAATAATAATATTAATATTAATAATAATATTAATATTATTATTAATATTAATATTATTATTATTATTATTATTATTATTATTATTATTATTATTATTATTATTATTATTATTATTATTATTATTATTATTATTATTATTATACTTAATAAATTTAAATTAATATATATCTAGAGTGGAAGGCAAATAAAATAAAAATATATTAATAAAAAACTGCAAAGAATATATTTTTTTATTATTTAGAGAGAAGCAATTAACTTTAAGATATACTACTACTACTACTACTACTACTACTACTACTACTACTACTACTACTACTACTACTATTTAAGATATACTAATACAACTACCGTTTCTATGAATAATAATAGTAATAATAATAATTATAATAATTATAGTAATAGTAATAGTAATAGACTAATAGCAATAGTAATAGTAATAGTAATAGTAATAGTAATAATGAAAATAATGAAAATAATGAAAATGAAAATAATAATAATAAATAATAAAATAATAATAATAATAATAATAATAATAATAATAATAATAATAATAATAATAATAATAATAATAATAATAATAATAATTAAATAGAAGTAAAAGAAAATACAAATTTAATAAAAATTTTAAGATGTGAAAACGAAGAAACATAATTAATGTTAATGATAAAATTAATGATAATGATAATGATCTGATAATGACAAATGATCATTACATAAATTTGCCAATTTCCTTAATTCTTCTTTCATTATAATTAACTTCTTTCCCAAATTAAAAAAAATATTACACACATACACACATGCGAGCATATATATATATATATATATATATATATATAGTATATATATATATATATATATATATATATATATATATATATATATATATATATATATATATATATATATATATATATATATATATATATATATATATATATATATATATATTTCATTATTTCTAATATTTTTTATAAATTTATTTTAATTTTTATTGCAAATATAGAATTTTGGGGTCAGATCTTTTAATTGCTGTATGGTTCGCCATGATCAGAATGAAAAAAAAAACTTTTTATTTCTAAATAATTTCTAGTAAAAAGTCGTAAATGAAGGTAACCATTTATTTTTATTTTTTTTTGCTAAACCCATTTTAAATATTATCTCAATTTTATGAATGATTGGGTGAGATCTTTCTTATGATGTTTTGCTCCATCAAATTCCCATCAGAAATAAAATTTCATTACAAAAAAGAAACCCGAAAAAAAATGGCTGGTTATTTTGGTTTATGTGATTTATTCTTTTTTAAAAAAAAAAAAAAAAAAATAAAAAAAAAAAAAAATTAAAAAATACCGACTGCATATATATATATATATATATATATATATATATATATATATATATATATAGTATAAAGATATATATATATATATATATATATATATATATATATATATATATATATATATATATAAATATATATATATATATATATATATATATATATATATATAGAAAGAGATATATATATATATATATATATATATATATATATATATATATATATATATATATATATATATATATATATATATATATATATATATATATATATATATATATATATATATTAAATTTTTTAAAATGTTATTTTAAAATATTTTTGCTGAGTAAATGAGCTATTAGCTTTTAAAATTATTATAGAGAATGGTTTGTCGAGGTTGAATCTTAGAACTTTTGAAATACGTTGCAAAGTTCGTAACACTTTGAATTAAAATTTGTATTTATAATTGATCTTAAATGTAACACTTATTTATTTTATTATATAATATTTCTTTTTATATAAAATTATTAGTTAAATTGTATATTATGTTTTAAATAAAAAATATTGTTCCCTGCATAAACTAAGGGAGTTAACCATTTTTCGTTGATAAAATACCAAATTAAAGAATCAAGAGTAGCTAGGAAAACATTTTTTTATCGATTTATGTAAGAGTAAAATAAACGTTTATTATAACTTGTATTAAATATATTTTCTCATTGTTTTATCATTATAATGTATTAGTGAATGAAGTAATATTTTATTATTTTAGCATTTTTGTAGCATATTTTGTAAAAATTATTGTATGTATGGTATTTAACTTTAAGTCTGGGACCTATGTTGTGAAATAAATTTCCCCCTCTTTTTTTGCTTTGAGCGTCTTTCAAATATATATTAATATTTCGAGTGTGAACTTATCTGCATTGTCAGATAATATGAGGTTTGGTATTTCGAGAATGTAAGAAATAGAATTTGCTTGCATGTCAGCGACTCAGATGTATTAAGTAAATATGATTTTTTAATAAATAATTGAGATCAGGAGCAATACCGAGTTTTATTCTCCTTTACCAATATAGAAAAGTTTAAAAAGGGTTATAAATACTTGCTTGACGACTCCTTAGCTTCGAAGTACTAATCAAAGCATCTCATATAGCCTCTAGTTGGTGAAGAAGGCGTCTTCAGCAGAGAAAGGTATATACCTGAGTACCTGTAGATACTTAGGCCCCTCAACGTGGAGCTATCAAAAGAACTTCAACTATAACTTGGGAAGTGGAGGAAAAGAAACAACTCTCAAAGCACACCTGCCACTTCATATATATATATATTATATATAATATATTTTGAGCAGTACAGTAAGTATATATTATATATATATATATATATAGAAAGAGTATATATATATATAGCAGCAGCATATATATATATATATATATATAGGGAACTTGTCCTTTAAAAGGATGTTAACCGGATATATATCGAACGAGCGATGTAATCGATTTTTTTAATTATTTCAAGGCAATAGAGCGTGAGGGGTTGACAAAAAGTTTTTTTTTTTTTTTTTTTTTTTAAAATCAAGGAATACCCAAGATTAAATCGCCAAGATAGAAAGAGTCAGGGTCTCTCGGCCTCGACGGGGGGGATTTCGTCCCCCTCTGTCCCACCATCGGTTGCTTGAGCCCCTAAAAAATAAATAAAAAAATTAAAACAAAATTAACATATAAAAATTAACATGATAAAATAAAGCAACATGTGGCAACTCTTTCTCTTCTTCTATTGGAGTTAAGTTAACACGTCACAGTGCATGGTTAGACGATTAGGGTTCAGCGATATTTCGATATCTGTATTTTTATGTAACATCCCTTTCTAAAATGGATAGCGCTCTATATACAGATGATATGGTTGGCTATTATTACATATTGCTAAGGTTATTGTTGTTGGTGCTATACAGCAGTAGTTATGCTATTACATATATATATGTTATAATACACATATATATATTATTAAGTTATTGGTTGGTACATATAAGCATATATGTTGCTGGCTAAGTTGCTACTGCTGCTATACATATTATAGTTATTATATAAGGTTGTATGGTTATTATGCTATAGCATATATATATTACTATACAGCACATATAACATACATATTATAGCAGTTGAAGATAATATTATAAAGAAGAGTTATGCTGTTGGTGCTGGCATGGTTACGCTGCTGCTGGCTGGTTGCTGCTGGGCTGGCTATTGGCTACAAGGTTGCTGGTTATGGCTATGGCAGCACATATACATGGGCTGGCATACAAGGCTGGTTGCTGCTGGTTATGAGCATATTATTGTTGTTGTTGGTATTACAAGGCAAGGTTGCTGCTGGTTGCTAGATATATGTGCTATGTATATTACAGTGCTATGCGCTGCTGTTATTGGCAAGTCCGGTGCATATACATATTGTTATTAGCATATATATAGCAGCTACAGGGAGTTGTTAATGCTGGTTATACATACTACATATATATATATATATATATATATGGTGAGGAAATTTATATATATATATATATATATATATATATATATCAAAACCTTCGATATAGGAAAAAACAATGAAACATGTGTTCATGCAATGAATGATAAATAATAAAGCCTATTTTGAATAGCCTTATTGAGACAGGTGAAAACACTTAATATTAAATAACACCCGAATTATTATATTTAGATTTTAGATTTATCTATTCAGCATTTGTTATCCTATAGAGATATCCTATCATAAGTCAATATGACAATGAGCATTATGGAACATGACGAGAGAGTAAAGGATATGTGAATGTGAAATATTAGGCTAATGTTCAAGTAAATCAAAGCAAATGGAAGTTATTTTTTTTTATCTACACTATGTCATGCGTCTATATTTTATATGTATGCAAAACGAGGGTGTTGCCAACCATTAAGATAACATGAAAACTTCAACCTGTTTTATTAATAATATTAACAAACACTATTGATTTTAATTAAAGACGTCACATTGATCTAAACTCTCTCTCTCTCTCTCTCTCTCTCTCTCTCTCTCTCTCTCTCTCTCTCTCTCTCTCTCTCTCTCTCTCTCTCTCTCACAAGTATAATGAAAGATAAACAAAAACCCTACCATTACCAGCAACTCCAAGCGTAATTATTGGTTCGATAGAGCTCTGAAGACTACCATTAAGCATTCAAAACACTCATTAAGATAATAATACAATTTAACGCAACCGTCGAACTCTAGAGAAAGATAATTATTTATAACAATACCTTTGTTCAGCTTCTATTTAAATGCACCTTCAGAAGGAGCAACAACAACAACAATAAAAATATATATATATGAAAGAAAGAGTTATATATATATATATATATATATATATAAGCAAAAAGTATATATATATATATATCTATTATATATATAATATATATATATATATATATATATATATATATATATATATATATATATATAAAATAATAAACATAATAATAATGAATGTCCATTCTAATAATTTAAAAATAAAAATATATAAAAAACAAATTGAAGTGGATTTTGAGAGAGAGAGAGAGAGAGAGAGAGAGAGAGAGAGAGAGAGAGAGAGAGAGAGAGAGAGAGAGAGAGAGAGAGAGAGAGAGAGAGAGAGAGGAAAGAAAAAACAAGACAAAAGGAATTTAAAAAATATTATATAATTCTGTATTTCTTCTTGTCTTTTCAAGATTCGAAAACAATTATTATTTTTTAAAAATTAAAGGACAATGGTATTATTATTATTATTATTATTATTATTATTATTATTATTATTATTATTATTATTATTATTATTATTATTATTATTATTATTATTATTATTATTATTATAGAAATTATTTATCATGACACAATCATATTATTTACAGATAACATAAAATATCCTTGACCTCCATAACAGTTATTAACCTGCCAAAATTTATTTTATTGATTTTAAAAAGCAGCTCCGCGGAGTTGCATGAATCAAAAGACTAGTTTAACCATTGCTAAAAATATACAATTCAATTTTTTTTATGCTTCTAATACTTTATTAACTATAATAATAATAATCGTTAATATTACATATTTTATAGTATTACATGTGTATATATTTCCTAAACTATATATATGTATCAGTGAGTGTAGTTAAAGAAGATAGCAAAGAGTAAAGAGTTATTGAGCAGAGCATGAGCAGGCATATATATATGCGCGTGGTTATATATAGTATATATATTATAAAGATAGTTGCAAACTATAAGGATATAATTAAATAAATATAAGAAAGATTGTTATTTTTGTTACGCAATATTGTATTAAATAAATACAATATTTTCATCTATTTCCTGCTATTATTTAATTGAAATTCGGAATTTGTTAATTACGTACCAAAGCCTTTGTTGAAGGGATTTCACAGTTGGAATTTGGCCCAACTAACGATCTCTTCTTAATTTCTGAATAAGATTAAAGGCAATTTCAACGAAAAAATACACTGGTATTTATACATAAGTAACTATTCTTTGAACTTTCCCCTTTGTGTGGATATATATATATATATATATATATATATATATATATATAGCAGCAGGACAGAGTAGAAGATATATATATATATATATATATATATATATATATATATATATATATATATATATATATATATATATATATATATATATATATATATATATATATATATATAAATCGAAGAACGTTATTTTCCATTTAGTTTAGAATAGTTTAGAAAGATAGCCATTTGACAAACGAGACTGGTGATAATCGTTTAATAGTTTCTAAGGATAGTCATTTGTCAAAACAGTGTGATAATAATCGTTCTGAATATCCTTCGACCATCGCAGTACCAAAAAATGCTGCAAACCTCTGTAAAATATTCTTAGAGAATGACGTAGAAAGATGACGATTCACAACGTCTGTGAAGTTGACGAATGTTGTTGTTATTATTTGGCATAGGTCACTAAATTTTACAGTTAAATTGTTAAAAATCGATCAAGAGTTTTATAGCACGGGGACCGTCGTAGGAGGATTCAGGAATATATATATATATATATATATAATATTAGCACGGTATATATATATATATATATATTAATTTTTTAGCATAGTAATACAAGTAGAGAGAGAGCATATATATATATATATATATATATATATATATAGTAATTTTTTAGCACTAGTGATACAAGTTCTTTTTCTGTTCTTTATTAAAACCATAAAGAAAAAATAAACTGAAAAAAGTATTACTTAGATGTGAGATTTTTTTTTTTTAATTTGCAAATTGAATGTGTACATATGACAAATTGAAATCATATTTTACAATACCATGAAATAAAAATGCGAAGGAGAAGTTATATCAGGAGGCCTAATCGAAATTTGCCAATTTCTAACATTTTGATTTTTGTATATAATAATAATTAATCATTGAATCTAATAAATATCAATATTCCTAACTGAAATATATATAGCACACAGTTTGACATTATAAATTTGTAAGTTAGAATTGCACTGACAGACGTTAATCGACAATTATAAATTTAAACAAATGTTAGGCTTTTCAATATTATTAAATTTGCCTCTTTTATCCTCTACTCCCCACATACGTAATTCAATATTAAAAATTACATAATGTAAAAATGAAAAAAATAAATGTTAATCATATTTCATTTTGCAACTCTACAGTATTGCAAATAAAAGATTTATTTAATTAGAAAATGCTCAAAATTTATAAAACATAAATATAAAAAAATTGTAATGATTCGATATTGAAGAAAAAATAATGTTATATATAGACTTAAAAAATATCATCGATATTTTTTCGAAATCATTGAATGATTTCGAATATATATATATATATATATATATATATATATATATATATATATATATATATATATATATATATATATATATATATATATATATATATATATATATATATATATATAGTAAGATATATATGTATATATATACATAAAATCCTGCATCTATGCGAGTAAAAATTTATAGATACAACCTTAATACCAACGTAGTTATTATATTCGAGTTAAGAATAATAAATTTACGACAGTAAACTTTGAATTGATAAATGTTATGTGTTTCAATGCACAAATAAATGGAATTATCAACCTATAAAAAAAGGAACGTAACAAACTTACTTGTTGATAAACTGAAACTTCTTATCCAATTAGTCCAAAAGGAATTTGAAATTGTTAGTTTCAACACCGGTGTAATTAGTTAATACCACCGGCCTCTTAGTATAGGTAGTAAATAATTCCTTTACGCATCGATTGACTATTAATTTACGAAGATACGAAGATAAAGTTGACTTGAAGATTAAGCGTTAGTTTAATGAAAATAAAAAGCGTTACAATGCACTTGATGAAGTTACATTTAATCACGGTTTATAAGGCCTTAGTGATCATACGATTTAACACTTTTTTATAACTAACACTTAACAAAAGTAGGAAGGGAGTTCTATTTAAAAGCATCCACTTCTTTCGAACGACAGAAATTAATAAACTTTTTTTTACAGCACAAGTTCAATAAGCGATTTGACAGTACGAGGTCAAAAACGTAAAAGCCTTGATTTTGAATAATTATTCCAGCATATCAACTCCAGCTATTTAACTTCCTCAAAAGTGTTCCGGTTTCATGATTCCAATATTTACAATTTAAAACACATAACATCTTTTAAGGAATAAATATAGTTTGGCAAAGAGTTAATAATTGAAATGCAAACGAATTTGAGACCAAAAGCATATTGAAACGCAAACTTTCATTACGAAATATTTTAAGCTCTTGATTCGCATTCCAATTTTAATACACTGGGCGGGGGCGATGGCACGGATTTCGACGAATTCGTGTCATTTAAAAAAAAACAAAAAAACAAAACAAAAGAATTTGATTAATCAGAACTCTCGGATGATTCCGATTCCGATTCATTACCGATATTCAAAAATTTCGAACGTGCTACTATAGCTGCTTTCCTTCTGGGACGCAATGAATTTGCAACCGCGGGAGTATCATTAATTGTGGTAGGGGCAGGAATTGTTACTTGCTGAGATGATGGTGGTAGTGGCACCATTGAATTTGAAGCAGAACTATTTCCTTGAGATTTGACTTGACTTCCACTGTGTGTTAATGATAGCTCTAAAGGGAATAAATGCTTTATGGGGTAAACATTCATTTGACCTCCAGGAGTTCGAACCTGGACTGAGCGAACCTTATTATCATCTCCATAAATAAGCAGTTGAATAATGCCCATTTGCCAATATGGTCGCTCTTTGACCGGACTTTTAATAAGTACGATGTCTCCTACTTTCACCCTATTTTTCCATGAGACTTGATAGAGGTCTTTTCCCATCTCTCTCAAACTTAATAAATACTCATTATACCACCGAGTCCGGAAGTCTTCGAATATTTCAGTAGATCGTTTAAGGGATTGGATTAGTTCTTCTCTTGAAGGGGAATCGGTAGGAATGGGTTCATTTAATACGATACTTGAATTAGCTAACGGTTTTAAAAAACAGTTAGGAGTGAGAGGCACTATATCATTATCCGAAGAAGTATATGTTAATGGTCTCGAATTGATAGCATTAGCAATGTCTGCCAATGCTGTTGTGAAATCGAAGTATTCCAAATTTTTACGTCCAACAGTCTTATAGAGACAATTTTTAACAGTCCGAATTGACCTTTCCCACATACTTCCCATCCAAGGGCTGTATAGGGGAATGCGGATATGTTTAATGTGATTTTTACGCAAAAATTCGGAACCCACCTCTGATACAACAAACTGCTCGAGAGCATCCGCACCTTTATTAAAAGACCGGGCATTGTCGCTATATAAAAATTCAGGGACTCCAAACCTAGCTACAAAGCGTTGGAAAGATTGAACGAATGCCCTAGCAGACATATCTGGGATAAGATCCAAATAAACACAACGAATATTGAGGCAGGTGTAAAGAAGAATATACATTTTTTGAGGTTGCGTGGATCCTTTAATTTTAATGAAAAAATGTTTAGTAAAATCCACTCCAACATTTGAGAAAGGACGATAGAAATTGACTTGCGCTTTTGTGAAATTAGTAAACTTCGGATAAGAATAAGAAAAGCTGTTGAACTTTGTACAAGTCACACATTCCGATAAAACTCTTCTTATTGTATGACGAGCTGAAGTCATCCAGTAGCCCTTTAAACGAATGAAGGTCAAAATGTAGCATGTATTCCCAGATGTTTACATTTATGATGAACATCTTTGACGATAAGGACAGATAAATGATGAACTTACCAAGGACTACTGGATTGACTATCTCGAAACTATAGTAGTTAGTGCGAGACAACCGTCCTTTACTTCTTATAAGACCCAAATCGTCCAAAAAGAAGTTCAGGCGAGAAACTAAATCAGGTGGTTTTGAAGAAGTTGATCCCGATTGAATCTCTCTCAAAAAACGAAGTTCGACAGGAAAACTTTCTTGCTGCATAATCTTGAGCAAGAAAAGTCGAGCTTTCCTATCACTTTCCTATCATTCCTATCGAATTTGTAGAGTAAAGCACATACTCTTAACAAAGTTGAAAGGGAAGAATACTTGGCTATGTCAATAATAGGAAGAGGTGGGGCTTGAATGACTGCGAAGGTAGTTGAAAGCCCTTCCTGTACACTCCTTGTTTGCTGATAACTAGGCCAATACACTTGGTCGTGTTTAAGCCAAGCTGGTCCATTCTTCCATAGTTCGAGCTTCTTCATGAATTCGTGACAGGACAAACCACGAGTTATAAGGTCTGCATGGTTTTCATCTGTTTTGACGCAGTTAAATGAGATCGGTATTAAATTATCGTTTCTCATAGATGAAACAATACTCTTAATGTCCTGTATACGATTCCGAACGAAAATTTGTTTTGTCCTGCTACCTCCTCCAGCTACCCATGCAAGAACGATTTGGGAGTCAGAGAAGACGTTGACCTTACTAAATTCAACCTCTTGTAGGCTAGTCACGATCTGCGGAAGGCATTTAAGCGCCAGAAAGATGGATAAAAGCTCTAAACAAGGAAGGGTTTTTCCCTTGAGAGGAGCTACTTTAGATTTGGCCCACATTAACGAAGGACCTTGTTCTGGGGAGGTGATGTAAGCCGCAAATCCATAGCTCTTTGAACTAGCATCGCAAAAGATGTTAAGGGTTGCATTAGTCGATGAGGTATCAAAACAAAAACGATTGAACGATAAACTCTTAAGAGAGTCAAGATCGGCCCTTAATTTTTCCCAATCCTCCTTTATTTCAAGATCGATAGAGTCATCCCAACTCATTTGTTTTTCCCATATACG
>JABUQX010019347.1:15000-22736 GCA_015478945.1 Trachelipus rathkii | reverse complement strand
GATTTATATATAATCGTAGATTTTAAATCCAGATTGATTGATTCCTTAAGATTTTAAGTGAATTAAATAGATTATAGGTAATAGAGATATTCTCAAGATTGAGACTCTGATTATTAACAGATATCACTTAAATTTCATACACCTCATATGTGCGCTCAACTTTTACGAATATTACCATATAAGTCAGTAATAGAAATGGTGATATCAGGTTCAATTAAAAAGTGAATATTAAGAGAAATGTTAGTTAAACAAAAACTGTTGCAAGAGAGCCAATGTTTTGAGATAGTGAATTTCGAAACAGAGTTTGTTATTTGAAATATATGTTTTATTTTCAAATCAATAAAGAATTATTGATTTTATTTATTGAGAAATCTAAATTTTACAATACGTATTATACTTTAATTTTTATAAAAAATATTATACCTATAAGTGTGATTATTAATTTACTTATATATAAAGAATTAACTATATTAATTATATGTTAAAATTTAAAATATATATTGGTAAATCAAGTATTTAAATTTACTTTGGTTTACCTGTAATTGAAGTAATTGTTTGAATGATTTAGCATAAATATATATAAAAATAACAAATGAATTTCAAAAAATTCTGCAAATCTAACTTCGTATTGATATTAAATTCATTCCTCTAACACCTCCTACTTCTATAAGTTTCAAAACATTACTGGATATTATATATATAAAAATTGAAAAATTATAAATTAATAAAGATTATATAATAATAAAATATAGGCATTATGAGTATGGCTAATTAGTATTATCACAAATTAAATAAGCATGAATTACTAGTGCATCTAGATTATACAATCGATAAACAAAATCTTAAATTAACAAAATATGCTACTAACGGCTGTTTTAGAGTGTTAGGAGTGTAAAATATTATATAAATATATCTATACACACTCTAATCGAGAGTAAATATATAACTGACTAAGAGAGAGACATGACTCTATTATATGTACGTGCCTATGGTGTCTATACTCTAATATCATTTGAAAAGCCTTGACTAGAAATAAATTTAAATATATATATAATAAAGCTAAAGCTAATTATATGCTTAAGGCTCTAATAGATCTATGATAATTAAAAATTAATTACCAATGGTAGAAGATCTAGCTTAGTAATGATATATTCATATTAAACAATCTGATTATATTTTTATTATTCTAATATTAAAACGAAATTTTTCGATTTTTATTTTGTTTTTCTTTTTAAAAATAAAAAATAATAATAAAAACATGTTACTAATAAAAAATAAAAGTATATAAACGTTTCTTAAAATGAATTTTTTCTATTTTTTTTATTGGTTTTTTAGTTTCACAAAGAAAAGACTGACCCCTGGGGGCAAAAAAAAAATTTTCCGAATTCGTAACGGACATAATAAAAATATGGAAACTTATACCTAAAAGATTAAAAATAGAAAAGGGTAAAAGTGTGTTTTGTGTAATATATTGTAATAGAAATATAAAAACTTAAATCTAAAGGTTATAAACACAAGTAAAATAAAAATTAAGAATTTATTTACAAAAATTTTTTACAATCTAAGAGATTTTAACTCTTAGGAGGCAAGTAGTGGAGCGTATTTCCTCTTCTAGTCATCTCTAATGGCAAAACAACTGGAGGTCTCTTTAACACTGGTTCAGACGACTCTTTTGTTGTTTTATCAGTTCTTGGTGATCTTGGTGGTAGAGGTGGAGGAGATTCTTGCTCTCTTTGCCTTGTTTGGCTTCTTGTAACCCTTGGTTCCACATCCCTCGGACCTCTGAATTGCTGGTGAGGTCTATACGACGGATCTTCTTTTCTATCATCTCTTGTGCCTTCAGATGTTGATAAATCCATAATTTCTTCTGGAGGTGTTACCTCATCATCTTTGGGAAGTGCTTCAGAACTTGGCACATTATCCCCTACAGTTCCATCTGCAAGTGGTGTTACCAAAGCATCCTCTTGTACTTCTGCAATGACAGGCTGTTCCTCATGTTCAGAACTGTCTGAAACATATGAATCCTCTTGTCTGATTGGTGATAGAGACGGTCTATATCCTCTTACTTGAGTTCTTGTTTGTGGAGTAGAATTAATCAATCTACTTCCTTGAGGAGTATCAGGTATTCTTTGATTACAAGAAGTTTGTGTTTCTACTACAGGATTCTTTTGTTCTTGTGTTGAATCCTCTGGTATAACATATTGTTCATCATAAAAATTAGGGGGAATCCACGAAGAAGTGGTTGGAGATTCTTGATCATCTACCTGTCGATCTACTTCTTCAGGTTCCATACTTGTTCTTTCTGTTGTAACTTTCGGGGAATCCAATGTTTCTTGAATTGCATCTGGATTCCAAATCTCATCATTATCAAATGAAAAGTGAGATTCTGTAATCTTTTCTACTGGAATTATCTTTACATTATCCCGGTGAACCGGAAATAATTTTGTTGAATTTAAACAAGAAAGCATAAGCTTATTTGGCTCCTTTATTTGATTTACAATAAAAGGACCTTCAAATCTTTTGTTCAATTTAGAACTTTGTTCTGGTTTCTTTACAGCATTCACAAAAACATAATCACCCACTTTCAATTCTCTTTGTGTGGCATGTTTGTGTTGCTGTTCCATAGCTTTAATTGTTTCCTTTTCTAGACTTTCTCTTGCTAAGTCTCTTATTGCTTCCATTCTTTCCACTACGACATCTACCTCATCTGATATGAATTTTCTATTTTCCGATTTATTTGTAAATGGAGAGACATAATCAGGCATCTCGTAGGGAAGTCTCTTTATATATCCATGCAGGACGAAATGTGGAGAAGATCCAATTGATCTATTATACGAAGTATTAATTGCTATTTGAGCGAAAGATAAGTATTTTGACCAATCTCTATGATTATCCTTTACGAAATGACGGAGGAAATTTTCAATATCTGCATTCAATCTTTCAACTACACCATTTTGACTTGGTTTGTAGGGCAGAATATTAACCTTTTTTATCCTCCAAGCTTTACATAGCTCTTTGAAGGCAGCTGAAGTAAATTCTGGGGCATTGTCCGAGGCTAAAATTTCTGGGCTCGAATGCCGGCATATTACTCTTTCTTGTAAAGCTTGAGCAAATTCTTGGCTTGTTCTTGACTTACAGGCGACTAATTCGCAGTATCTAGTCAAAACATCTCTGAAGACGAGAATGTGTTTGGCTCCTGAAATTGAACATGTGGGAAGTTTTCCTATGCTATCCACGTGTACTCTAGAAAACGGAGTATAAGGAAGAGGCCATCTGTTGATTTCTGCTTTTGGAGGTCTAGGACCTTTAACCTTAGCACAAGACACGCACTGAGAACAGTACTCCTTTACTAACTTACTTAAATGGGGAAAAACGTATCTCTCTCTAACTCGTTTTTCAGTCCTTTGCTGTCCTCCATGCCCACTTCCAAGTGAAGAATGGCAATGATCTATAACTGAGTAGATCATGCTATCTGGTACTTGTATTACATAAGGTTCCTTTCTAGTTGCATAGTACAATACTTTCTTATGGAAAATATGTGGATAAGTTTTAGGGTTTTCCTTAGCCCACTTAACTAATTCTTTTAATCTAGGGCAATTCTCTTGTTCCCTATTGAAAGTTTCTTTCGTTAAAATAAAATCTTTTCTTGGTAACATCGGTTTCTTTTCTCCTTTGAAAAAATAAACGTTTGGAGCTTTTGCTGGGTGCCTACTCAAATAGTCAGGCGGTATGTTAGTTTTTCCCGTCTTATACTTTATAGTTGGCGAAAAACTGTTCACAAACAAATTCCAGCGGGCTAGCCGACCCGTTTGTTGCTTATTACGAAATATAAAGCAAAGAGGTTGATTATCAGTTAATATGGTGATGGGATAACCAAACACCGTATTTTTAAACTTCTGTAGTGAAAAGACAACAGCTAAACATTCCTTTTCTATAATATCATAGTTGAGTTCACTGCCTCTTAACACTCTTGAAACAAAAGACAACGGCTTCTCCTTGCCGTCATCTGACATTTGGTAAAGAACTCCCCCTATTCCATAGTCACAGGCGTCTGTACCTATAAAAAATGGCTTGGAATAGTCTGGAAAAGTTAACTGAGGTTGCACCACAAGCTTCTCTTTTAAGAGCTCAAATGCTTTTTGGTGTTCTTCCTTCCATTCAAACTTAACACTCTTCTTTATTAAGTTATATAATGGTTTCGCAATTAGTGCAAAGTCACTAATTAAGAAGCGAAAATACGAGAAAAATCCTAATAAGGATTGTGTTTCCTTAACACTTGTTGGAGGGACGAAACTCTTCATCGATTCTATCTTCGCTGGATCTGGTGAAATTCCGTCTCTTCCTATCTTAAATCCTAAGTATAACACTGAGGTTTGTAGAAAATGACATTTAGTCAATTTAACTCTTAATTTATTATCTCTAAATGCAGTAAAAACTTTCCTTAAGTTTTCAAAATGTTCTGCCTTATTTTTACCCATGATTAAGACATCATCTAAATACACTTGGGCAATAGGTCCTAATAAATGGTTCAACGCGACTTGCATTGTCCTAGCATAGGTACTTGGAGCATTGCGGTGCCCAAATAATAATCTGGTTGGGCAGAATAATCCTTTCCTAGTACGGAAAGCCATTAATTTCTGTGTTTCCTCCTCGACTTCGAGGGAATGGTAAGCGTCTATTAAATCACAACTAGTAAAAATTGTACTGCCTCCTAGGGACGAAAATATCTCGTCTATTGAGGGCAGTGGGTATACATCTGGGACGCTGAAGGAGTTCAGATGCCTATAGTCTATACAGACTCTTGGTTTGTTTGAATTCTTTTTGGCCACCACCAGTAGAGGTGAACTATGTGGCGAATAGCAAGCTTTAATATATCCTTTCTTTAAAGCTGCATCAGTAAAATTATCTATGTCTTCCAAGTAGCGATGTGGAAGACGATACTGTTTTCTAAAAATAATCTTTGGAGCATCTGGAGTAAGTTCTATTTCAAACTTCTGTATAGGACACACAGGAACTGCATCATCATCTAGAGCAATAACGTCCTTGTATTCCATTAACAAATCCAGAAGTTCTTCTAAATGCTCAGGTTTCTGTAAAATAGAAACATCTGCTTCTTCTTTACTTAAATTATCTGTAATAATCTCTCTGTATGCATTCTTCAACTGTTTATTTGATAAATTTTCTGAGCAGGTTACTATACAAGTAGATCCTAACTGCTTATTCTCTGTAGCAATAGCAGTTTTATTCAAATTTTCTTCTTCAATAAGTTCCAAAATCGGATGACATTTACCTATGTTTTTATTTCTTCTTAAATAAAAAGGCTTGTCACTTAAATTAATATAACTCAAAATAACTTCATTGTTTCTAACTGGGCATACAGAGTTTGCAAAATATAATGGCCCCTAAGGAAAAGCAGGTGGTTATTAAACACTTCTTTTCCAGTTTAATCTCCATTCTAACCTTAGGTCTGACTTTCAAAATAACCTAAGTTGGCAGATGCCATTGTTTCTTCTATTAATAGCAATTGAACTTTTATTTCTTCGTCTGCTATTAAAGGTCCTTCCTCTACTGGAGGAAGTTGTGAATTTTCTTTGTTCTCTTGAAGAACAACAGAATTTTCATTTATTTCTATTTTTGTAGGCTTCTTCAATGAACCTTTATTAATTATTCTCTTTGTAGGCTTTTCCAATGAGCCTTTAGTAATAATTCTCTGTGTAGGCTTTTCAATAATGGAGCCTTTATTAATTACTGGTTTACAATTATCACTGTAATTGTTTAATTTAAACTTATTATTCCTATTGGAATTATCTATGAAATCTTTTCTATGATTATTAATCATTCTATCTTTCTTAGTTATCTTTTCCTCTTGATTCATGAGGAAAAAGCTTCCTAACTTGGCAAAGATTTTAACTTTTATATCGTTATTCTCTTCTTTAAGATTTAAATGCGATGAAGAAAGGTCTATTGTTATAGGTAGAGTAGCTAAAATACTTGTACCTAATAAAATTCCATTCCAAGCTCCAGTACTTCCAGTCTTACACACTAAAAAGGTAACTGGGTAATACTGTTGGTGTAGTCTTAGAAGTAGATCAACTTCTCCTATAGGATGGATCATCTGAGTTCCAATCCCTTGAACTATAATACTAGCTTCTTTCAGAGACAGTTTAAATCTTCCTTCTCTTTCTATTTCTTTTAATCTATCCAACGATATCAAACAGGTTGTGCTCCCTAAATCTAGTAGGCTATGAACTTCAACCTCGTTCTGACCTTTTGTTGGAGTCAAAAATATTGACAAGAAATAATGACAGCCCAATTTTGGGGGTCTAATTCCTACACCAAAGAAGCTAGAGGTTACTATAACACCTCTCTTCTTTAAGCTTGAAGTATTTTCTTTAATTACTGTTCTATTTACCATTTCTTCATTTAAATCTTTGCCTGGAATCAAAAATTTGTCTCTCTTGCAGAGAGATCTGGTGTAAAAAACTGTTCGTTCTCTTCTTCTTCATCTTCAGTTCCTGATATTTCTTCATGTTCTGGATCTGCTTGATGATTAGAAATCAGATGAACTCTGGTTGTTTTCTTAGGACTCTTACCTTGATGGCTACGCTCATTCTTGTAAGAGTATGGCTTTCTGGTATTTGAATCATTTTTAATCTCGACTCTTCGTAGACCGCAGAGTGATGAGTATGCATCATATCATGGACACTCAGGTGCGAACATTTAGACATCTATCTTACTGCGTTGTTAAGCTGGGAGCGGTAGTTAGTGGGCTGACGGCTGGGAAGGGCTCATCTCCGGTATAGTTAGTTCTAGATTGTGGAGAAGCTTCGCATTCAAGCAGTATGCATCATTGCAGGCCACCTTGAGTGTATGTAGAGATATTGCGAGGATGTTGTTGTCTCCGCTGTGTGGTGGTGGGTGTTTTGTTTTTTTGTTGTTTTTTTTGTTTGTTTGTGTGGTGTGTTGGGTGTGTTTGGTGTTGGTTGTGAGCGTAGTCATATAACGATCTTATAATTTCACACTTTCTTTTATTAATCAAAATATTTTTTTCCCGTATGTAACAAACTTTCTTCAAGTTTCCTTATTCTTGGTTTCTCTGTTCTTCTATTTGTAAAAGCGAGTACACAGTAATAAAACTAAAGTAAGTGTTATACAAATTTGTAAATTTCTTTCCTTTTTTAGAACTTCGTGTATTCTCAGGACTGACTACTCCTACCAATAATCATTATTATTGGTATATTATATATTATTATTAATAATTATTATAATTATTATTATAATTATTATAATTATTATTTATTGTTATTATTATTATTATTATTATTATTATTATTATTAATTATTAATTAATAATATTATAATAATATTAAATTATTATTATTATTATTATTATTATTATTATTATTATTATTATTATTATTTATTATTATTATTATTATTATTTATTATTATTATTATTATTATTATTATTATTATTATTATTATTATTATTATTATTATTATTATTTTTATGCTTTTATTGTTATCGTTATTGTCATTATGAAAATATTGTTATTATTATTGTCATAATACTTCCAAGACTTGACGAGTTTTTTTCATCTTAGTCAACTCTTGAAAGTATATATATTAACAACTCCGAAAAATTTACTACACTTGTTCAGCAACGTTGTTACACATGTTCGTTAACGCAGCGATAATTTCATAATAAAAAATTTATATTTCAACAACAAAAGCCG
>JABUQX010019347.1:2500-12500 GCA_015478945.1 Trachelipus rathkii | reverse complement strand
CTTATAAAAAATTTAGAAAACTTAGATATCAAATTAATCGAAGCTGATGATAACATCGCAAATTTTCTTGACGAGGAAAATACTTTAATTGATACCGTCGAGACGTACGAAAGGCATACTTCTATTTTAGATTCCATCAGCGCCATTGAAAATAAAATTAAAACCCTTACTAAACCCAATTCGCACCCTACATCACTGAATGTCCCGGCTATCCCTAGAGAGCCGGAGGCATTTAAACGCCACATTAAAAAAACTACCTACTTTTAGTGGCAATATTTTAGAATAGGCCTCTTTTATTGAATCTTTTGAAAACTATGTTGAAAGTCAAAACTATTCTGATCTTAGAAAACTTGGTTTATTATTGGATTGCTTTCAAGGCACAGCGAAACATATGATATTTATCTATGCCATCACCACTACTAATTTTAAAATTATTCGAGCTCTTTTTAAGGAAGATTTTGATAACCCTGCAAAAGTCCAAGAGACTTTAATATTGAAATTAACTAAATTAACCCCCCTTAGGTATGAATACTCAGATCTTTATCAGTATAAAACTGACATAAAAGGTTATATAGAATCTTTAAAAAATAAAGGTTTAACAGTCGACGACACCACCGGTTCTACAATATTGGGTGTTTTATTAGCCCAAAAATTGCCCTCACAAATCAAAGAAAAGGTTGTCTGGGAAAAGGCTGGTGAAAGTTGGATCCTCAAACTTCTTTTTGAAATGTTAAACCAAGCCCTCACTGTAATGGAGGCATCGGGGCAAACTTATTCCAAGGATAAAAATACCCCTAAAAAATCTGAGCATACTTCACCTTCCAATAATAAATGGAAGGGATAAGGGACCAAACCCAAACAATCAACTGCACTAAATACTAATGTAAACCCACCATCTCAAAAGTCCAATAATAAACCAAACTACTAACCTAACCAAAATATACCTAACTTCAATAACAACTTTAATAGGTTTAACAATAATAATCCCAATAACAATCAAAATAAAAATCCATATTATAATAATAATCAGAATTACCATCAAAATCGTCCTTCAAATAATCATAACACTTTTATAATAATAATAATCAAAATAACCCTATAAAATGTCGTTTCTGTAACAGCAGTCATTACACTTCCAGCTATAGTCTTATAAACACTCTTGAACCTCGAAACCAATTGGTGAAAATCACCGTTGTGCCGAAAGTGTTGGGTGCCAACCATGCCTAGCACCTGATGTAGCAAAACAATAAAAATGTTACACTTTGTTCAGTGCTCCTGAACATCATACTGCTGCTTGTCCCCAATATAAAAACCAGAATATATTACAACCATACCCCAATCCACCTCAAACCACCTAACCTCCACCTTGTTGGCTCAGAGCCACGGTGTAGCTCTTTCCATAGCGGATTTAAAAATAAATAAAGGAGACAAACCCATCCTTGTTCGAAGTATATTCGATCAAGGCAGCCAACTTACGATGGTATCAAAATCAGTGGCTAAAACATTGAACTTTATTTCCCATTTCACTGGTAACATCTCCAAACGGTATTAACAAAAAGGGTACCCCTTCAGTACATGATGTGGTCACATTAAACATCAATACCAAGGAGGGGGTGATACCTATTTCTGCTGTTATAGTAGATCGCCTTTCCAACGATTTTAAAATACCTGGGCTTATGAAGACCACACAAATGCTCAGACAATATCGTATCCCTCTTGTTAATCCTTATTCAACTTCAGACGTTATTACAGATATTGGGTTACTTCTGGGGTCCGACAATCTCCTCCATTTTCTCCAATCATATGAGAAAATAAATAAAGTAAATTTGTTGAAAACCAATCTAGGTCATATTGTATGGGGCAAATTCCCATTTGCTTCTGGTGACACAGATTCTCAAGTCACCATTGTTTCTTATTTTAGTGCCGAAGTCCAATTTTTTGATCCAGTAGTTACTTTTAGCCATTCTAATCATAAAAACTTTAATCATTCTTTCTTTCTTTTCCTCCTATAATGAGGAGAAAGAACGCTATAGTTTTACTTAAACATCCTCCCTATGTATAACTGAGGCTTGTAAGATCTCTTTAAATTTAAATGGCCTTCACACACCTCGAAGATGCCCGGGGGGGGGGGAGTTGTAATTAATGCGCATCATGCCTTCTTGTTTTTCCCCAGAGGGAATATTTAGATTTAGTAAACAGGTTTAAGGTTTTGTCTGCCTCGGACGAGGCTTGTCAAATATCTTCCCCCTCTGAAAGTATAAAAAATATGAATTTTACCTCAACTGAGGTTGGTGAGGAGTCTCACCCTATTGAAAAAAATATTATTTTCCCCTCTAAAAGTACAAAAAATATGAATTTTGTCTCCTCTGAGACTTGTGAGGACTCTCACATTTTTCAAAATATTGATAAAAATATTTTATCTGCTTCAGCTGAACCTTCTAGTACTGATTCTGCTTCAAAAATATAGAAAATATAAATATGTCCTCGGCTGAGGACCCTAACCCCCCTCCTTCTGTAATTACAGAGGAGGAATATAATAAAAACTCCATAGGCGACCTTGATCGTTTATGGTCTCTCTCCCATATTGGAATACTGCCTGATGAGCAGTTTACTTTAGGTGAAAAAAACTACCCTTGAATTCTTCAAGGAAAATTTGCGCTTCATAAATGGGAAATATGTAGTGTCATTATCATGGCGCACAAATCATCCCAATTTACCAGATAATTATTTTTTGTCGAAACGTCGACTTTATAGTGTACTAAAGCGGCTCAGGACTGAACCCGAATTATTAAACTCATATAACGATGTAATAAAGGAACAGCTGTCCCTTGAATTCATCGAGGAAGTGAAACCTTCCACCCCCTTCATCTTGAAGCCAAGTTACACTACCACCCCAGGGTGGATATATATTTTGGCCATCGAGAAGTGGTTCTTTACCATGTACAGCCCTTCTTCGACCGTTTATTTGTGAACTAATGTCGGCAAACCTGACATCTCTAATAGCAGATTTGGAAAAATTATTATAAAAATTCAGAATCAAAAAATGTGCAACTTCATCTGATATCGAAAAGGCCTTCTTAGGCATTCGTTTTGCAGAAAAGGATCGAGATTCAACTCGTTTCCTATGGGTCAGAGATCCCTCCGACCCACAAACGCCTATAGTGACATATAGGTTTAAATCAGTACTATTTGGAGCAACTTGTAGTACATTTTTATTGGCAGAATTCCTCCACCACCTTGTAAATAAATCCCAAATGGCATATAAAGATGCCATCTTAGAGCAAATTTACGTAGACAACCTCTTCGGTACATTTGACACCGAGGAGGAAATAAAACACTATTTTTTTTAAACCAGGTCCTTGTTTACAGAGGCTGGTTTAAATTTAAGAGAATGTGCTTAAAACTCATCTCTTGCTACTTCTATGTTTCAAGAAAAAGAATTGGGCAAAGTAGAATCTTGTTTAAAAATTTTAGGGATGGAATGGGATACCTCTTCAGATACCATGTTCTACCCTACTCATAGCTTCGACCCAGAAGCTAATACAAAACGTAAAATATTGCACAATGTTGCATCTGCATTTGATCCTCTTGGTGTTTTGTGCACCGCGTATTATAAGAGGTAAAATGCTTTTACAAAAAATTTGGAAATTAAAACTTGACTGGGACCACAAGATTACCAATGATCTTCAAAAAGAATGGAGATCACTTGTGGATTTAAAAATAAATAAAGGAGACAAACCCATCCTTGTTCGAAGTATATTCGATCAAGGCAGCCAACTTACGATGGTATCAAAATCAGTGGCTAAAACATTGAACTTTATTTCCCATTTCACTGCTAACATCTCCATAAACGGTTTTAACAAAAAGGGTACCCCTTCAGTACATGATGTGGTCACATTAAACATCAATACCAAGGAGGGGGTGATACCTATTTCTGCTGTTATAGTAGATCGCCTTTCCAACGATTTTAAAATACCTGGGCTTATGAAGACCACACAAATGCTCAGACAATATCGTATCCCTCTTGTTAATCCTTATTCAACTTCAGACGTTATTACAGATATTGGGTTACTTCTGGGGTCCGACAATCTCCTCCATTTTCTCCAATCATATGAGAAAATAAATAAAGTAAATTTGTTGAAAACCAATCTAGGTCATATTGTATGGGGCAAATTCCCATTTGCTTCTGGTGACACAGATTCTCAAGTCACCATTGTTTCTTATTTTAGTGCCGAAGTCCAATTTTTTGATCCAGTAGTTACTTTTAGCCATTCTAATCATAAAAACTTTAATCATTCTTTCTTTCTCCCTATAATTGAGGAGAAAGAACCTATAGCTTTACTTAAAAATCCTCCCCTATGTATAACTGAGGCTGTAGACTCTTTAAATTTAAATCCTTCACCACCTTCGAAGATGCCGGGGGGGGGAGTTGTAAATAATGCGCATCATCCTTCTTGTTTTTCCCAAGAGGAATATTTAGATTTAGTAAACAGGTTTAAGGTTTTGTCTGCCTCGGACGAGGCTTGTCAAATATCTTCCCCGTCTGAAAGTATAAAAAATATGAATTTTACCTCAACTGAGGTTGGTGAAGAGTCTCACCGTTTTGAAAAGATTTATTTTTCGCCTCTTAAAGAGTGACAAAAAATAATGAATTTTTGTCTCCTCTGAGACTGTGGGACTCTTCAGATTTTTCAAAATATTGATAAAAATATTTTATCTGCTTCAGCTGAACCTTCTAGTACTGATTCTGCTTCAATAAAAAATATAGAAAATATAAATATGTCCTCGGCTGAGGACCCTAACCCCCTCCTTCTGTAATTACAGAGGAGGAATATAATAATAACTCCATAGGCGACCTTGATCTTTTATGGTCTCTCTCCCATATTGGAATACTGCCTGGTGAGCAGTTTACTTTAGGTGAAAAAAACTACCCTTGAATTCTTCAAGGAAAATTTGCGCTTCATAAATGGGAAATATGTAGTGTCATTACCATGGCGCACAAATTATTCCAATTTACCAGATAATTATTTTTTGTCGAAACGTCGACTTTATAGTGTACTAAAGCGGCTCAGGACTGAACCCGAATTATTAAACTCATATAACGATGTAATAAAGGAACAGCTGTCCTTTGACTTCATCGAGGAAGTGAAACCTTCCACCCCCTTCATCTTGAAGCCAAGTTACACTACCTACCCCATCATTGGGTGCGCAAAAATTCTTCAACAACTAAACTCCGTTTAGTATACGACTGCTCATCTAACAATCCCAGTTCAAATTTCTATTTACTCAGTGGTCCGTCCCTGATAGCAGATCTGGGAAAATTATTATAAAAATTCAGAATCAAAAAATGTGCAACTTCATCTGATATCGAAAAGGCCTTCTTAGGCATTCGTTTTGCAGAAAGGATTGAGATTCACTCGTTTCCTTATGGGTCATGAGATTTTCTTCGGACCAACAAAACGCTATAGTACCATATAGGTTTAAATCATTACTATTTGGAGACAAGCTTGTAGTTCCATTTTTATTGGGCAGAATTCCTGTCCAACACTCATGTTAGATAAATCCAAACGGCATTAAAGATGCATTTAGGAAATTTACGTAGAGCAACGCTCTTCGGTAATTGACACCGAGGAGGAAATAACACACTAGTTTTTTTGAACCAGGTCCTTGTTTACAAGGCTGGTTTAAATTAAGAGAAGTGGGCTTCCAACTCATCTCTTGCTATTAAAAATGTTTCAAAGAAAAAGAATAGCAAATTACAAAAGAATCTTTTTTTTAAATTTTTAGGGATGGAATGGGATACTTCTTCCGATACCATGTCCTACCCCATCTGAGTTCCGCCAGAGCTAATACAGAACGTAAAATATTGCACAATGTTTGCATTTTTCTGCATTTGTATCTCTGGTGTTTTTGTCAACCCGTAGTATAAGAGGTAAAAATGCTTTTAACAAAAATTTGAAAATTAAACTCAGGCATCACAAGATCCCCAATGATTTTCAAAAAGAATGGAGATCACTTGTGGTTCAATTTGAACAATGTTTAAACTTAAAGTTTGCCTGTACAATTAACTACTAATAATGCTTACATTAGAACTTCACGCATTTTCCGAGGCATCTGGCTCTGCATACGGTAACTGTGGTGTATGTAGTCTCTTGTGCAGACTCAACACCCATGCTCAAATATATTATTATCAAAAGTAAAAGTATCACCCATTAAAGAACTTTCCATTCCCCGCTTAGAACTTATGGGAGCTCTACTATCATCTTGTATGTTAAAATTTATAATAGAAATGTTTGAAAAATATTAAACTTTAAAAAAAATATATGCTTGGTGTGACAATCAAGTCACCTTGCAGTGGATTTTTTCGCAAAAACAATTCCCCACCTTTAACCAGAACAGGGTGGACGAGATTCGTAAAAATGTTTCCTCTGTAGAGTGGAAATATGTCCCTGCACAGGACAACACCGCTGACCTTGCTTCCCGCGGGTCAGATTGTAAATATTTAGCTTCTGATTTATGGACATCAGGTCCAACTTGGCTCTTAAATCCCTCAGACTGGCCAGTCTAGAGGGAACAACCTTCCTCTTCACAAAATGAAGAAGATGATTTAATGATCTCAGCTGTGACAGTTACTCCTGTTGAGTATACTGAACAGTGAGAATTATTCATCATATAATAAAATTATAAAAATAACAGCTTAAGTATTCAGGTTTATAAATAATTTGAAAAACTCTGTAAATAAATCCTCTTTAAACAAGTGAATTATAAAACCTGAATTCTCCCAACAACTCTCCACTGAGGAAAAACAAATTTCTGAGTCATATTGGATCAAATATATGCAAAGTTTGCATTTTCAGTCTGAAATAGACTGTTTACAAAATAATAAACCCCTTACACATTTGTGTAAACAACTTAATATTATATTAGTAAATGGTATTCTCAGGTTTGACAGAAGGTTAGGAAATTCCTTCCTATCTAATGACACCAAATTCCCCCTTTTACTCCCAACTAATCATCATTTGATAAAACTACTCATATGGGACACCCATATGTTTTACCAATATTTAGGAACCTCTGAGCTCCTTTTAGTAATACGCAGAAAGTATTATTTTTCCCATATGAGAACCAACATTAAAAAAGTCACAAGGCTATGCATCTTGTGCAAAAGTTTACAAGCTCTTCATTTTAGGTCTGCCCCTCTGGCTGCTTTACCTAAAGTGAGAGTTATAAACACAAAGCCATTTACTATATTGGGAGTTGACCTGACAGGTCATTTTATAATTAGGACTTCAAAAACAGCTACCACCAAATGTTATATTGTATTATTTACCTGTGCAACGACTCGAGCAGTCCATCTCGAGCTCGTTTTAGACAATAGCACAGAATCTTTTCTGAGATCATTCCGCCGCTTCATGGGTAGACGTGGTGTTCCCTCAGTTGTATATTCAGATAACGCCACCTACTTCCATGCTTCATCTGATTATTTAAAACAGTTACATAGTTTACCATCCGTAAAACAATTTTTCAATCAATACTCCATTACATGGAGGTTCAATCCTGCTCGTAGCAGCCACTACGGAAAATTTTTTGAATGTATCATTGGATTAACCAAACTCCATTTGAAACGTACCCTTAATAATGCCCTCATCACTTATGATGAATTTTATACAATTATAATCGAAGTAGAGGCGGTTTTGAATTGCCGCCCTCTCACATTTGTAGGGGATGACCTCCATAGTGAGGAACCACTTACTGTACTTGGATCTTAAGTACATTTTTTGGAAGTACTTGTACTTTTACTTGCAATTTCTAAACCCATGTACTGTACTGTACTTGCACTTGCTTCGTACTGAAAATTTCGCCAAAGTACTTTTCAGTACTTTTGTGTCATTTAACTTGCCAATATATATATTTTTTTCACTTTTCTGTGTATTATCTTATTATTCTTAAGGATTTAAATAAAGTCTATTTTCGAATACAAACTATTGTTCGATTATATATATATATATATATATTATATTATAAAAAAAAGCAGCCGAATATATAATATATATATATATATATTATATATATTATAATATATGTATATATATATATAATATATATATAATATATATATATATATATATATATATATATATATATATATATATATATTATATATGTATATATATATAATATATATATATATATAATACTATACTATTATATATTAATATTAATATATATTATATATTATATATATATATATATAATATATATATATATATTATATATATAAATATAATATTATAATATATATATATATATATATATATATATATATATATATTATATATATATATATAATATATAATATATATATATATATATATATATATATATATTATATATAAATATAGTATCATATATATATATATACTATATTATTAATATATATATAATATATAGATATATATATAGTATATATTATATATATATATATATATATATATATTATATATATATATATTATTATATATATTATATATATAATAGCAAGTATAACCAAAACGAATTTGACCATTTAAAATTATTTATTAGCCCACTAGTTTCGGGTAAGAATCCTTCTTCCCATTTTCAAAGCTTACAAAATAATAATAAAATTTTAAAACAAAATATTAACAAAATTTAATTTTGTTATGTAATATGATATAAAGTTGAAATAAATAAACCATAGAGATTAAATTAATGATTACAATTTTATGTGGTTAAGAGTTCATGAATTTATATATACAAAAGTGGCTCACTTTCAGTATTAAAAGACTGTTAAAGCTCGGATTTTCATTTAAGGTCGCTTTGAGATGCAAAATATACAAGGATTTTAGCAACTTAAAATCGGGTTCCTCAGTTTGGGCTAATATTCCAAAATTCGTATCATGTATATGATCGTTTTCCTGAAGAGAATGAGCATTTATATAATAAGGGGAATGATGTAAATGGTCTAGAGTTTTAAATGAAATACCTTTATGCTCGTCAATACGTATGGAAAGGCTTTGTATTGTCTTTCCTATGTAGGTGGAATCGATTTCACCGCACTTGTAATGATATATTACTGATGAGCTTAGAGGTAAAGGGAGTTTATCTTTAAATTTAAAATATTTCCCAATTTTGTTTTCACTCGAAAATCTAAATCTAAATTTAAACTGTGTAAAGTTTGTTTTTAAAACCACGTCAATTTTACGTCGAATTTCGTAACTGATTTTCCCCAGAAAAGGTAACCTCATATACAAAATATCCTTAGGAGCTGTTAATTTAGCCTGAGATTTGTCTTTAAATTTTGCTGAAAGTAATTTTCGAAAAGTTGAGTCAATTATAAATTCTGGGAACCCATTCTTCAGAAATAATGTTTTCAGGAATTCAAGTTCTTTTGTAAAATTAACATAAGATGACGAAATTTTGTATCCCCTGTCAAAAAGAGTTTTAATTAAGTTGATTTTAAAATATGAGGAATGAAAGAATAAAATTTTGTCGTCAATTCAGTAAAAGTATATAGGCGTGATGGTGATTAATTGGATTTGGAAGTTGTGTAACAAATCGTTTATGATGGGTATAGTTCCGAGGGATTGAGGAGAGGGCAATAATAAGTAGCCCTTATATAAGGGTAGGTGGGATAAGGTAACTGTGGGTATTATAAGGGAATTAGTTTATTGACTGTTGTAGGGAAGATATATGCTGGTATTTTGGTCGAAAGAGTGCATCGAATGACTGATGGACTGATTGGTGAAGAACAAGGTGCGTTTAGTATTGGTAGAGGATGTTTGGATCCAATCTTTACATTGAAACAAATGATTGGGAAAGAGGGAGGAAGAATAAACTGTATTTAGGTTTTATGGATTTGCTACATTCGTACGGTAAGATTAATAGTGAAGGTCTATGGCAGGTGTTAGTCTTTTATGACGTTGGTGGTAGGCTTCTGAATGGAATCAAAAGTATGTATGACGATAGTGAAGCGTGTGAA
>JABUQX010019346.1:20000-49840 GCA_015478945.1 Trachelipus rathkii | reverse complement strand
TTTGCACATATTATAGCTTGCTAATAAGGCTATTAATCTTCTTTGAAAGAGAGCTTGTCATCGAAGATAACGTCTATAAACTTGGCAGACGTTGACCAATTTATGATTACATGTTCTTCTTTTACATTTAGTTGATCAGTGTTTTTTTTATTTGTTATTACTCGGTAACTTTGTTTTTGTAGGCATAGGGAGAGTCTCTATGCTTCTACAAATGTTATAATGTTTCATAATTCATTGTTTACTTTGCAGTTAAGTGTGTCTATATCTCGGTCCGATATTAAGATCACATTGTCGTCAGCATATTGAGAATGTATTAAATTGTGGCAATTTTGAAAGTCATATATATATATATATATATATATATATATATATATTATATAATATATATATATTATATATATATATTTTTTTTAGATCTCTGCATAATATATATATAACGTATGATATATATATATAATGAAATAAAATATAATATATATATATATACATAAATATTATATATATAATGTGTTAGTGAAATATATATAAAAAGAATAGAAAATTATATACGATATATATATATATATATATTATATATATATATATTATATATATATATAATATATAATATATATATATATATATAATATATGACTTTACTTTAATTTTTATTATTGTTTGAACTTTTATAAAATTGACCTCTGAGCTAAATATCATCGAGATACATTCTTTGTATACATTTGTAAACATTTTATATATACAATTTATATATTTATATTTGCATCAATTTATAATTTCTAATTACATATGTTGATATAATTTTTCTTTGTTAGTTATAAAGGAAATTATAATGTAATTATAATCTGATTAAAGTGAATAATATTTCACATGTAAATTACTCGTTTTACAGCTTCGAGATTCAAAAAATGGCAGATTCAAAGCCATAAGAATAAAAATAAGATAAAACATGACAAGACCAAGAATAAAGATAAAACATGATAGGAACAATAAATAAGATAAGACATGATAAAAACAATAAATTAGATATGACAGGAACTAAAATAAGACATTACAAGAATATAAAATAAGATAAGAAATGAGAGAACGAAAAATATTATTGATATTTCAACCAGGTTTGCGGAGTCGATTATTAATACCTATCTCCGACTCCGGCTCCGGCTCGGCTCCGGCTCCGTCTCCGGCTCCGGCTCCGGCTCCGGCTCCGGCTTCTGCTCCGGCTCCTGCTCCGGCTCCGGCTCCGGCTCCGGCTCCGGCTCCAGCTTCATCACCTTAAAATTATGTGGACTCAGCTTCGACTCCTGCCACGACACTATTTATTTTATATCAAACAACAATATTGATAAAGTTCAGGTTTCGTGCCACCTAAAAAAAATTTTTTTTTTCCACCGGCTGCAAACAACTCCAAGTAAAGCCTTGTGTCTATGTGGCTCTAGCTCCCAACAACGACTTAGGCTTAGCAACCCTGGTTTCCATGATATAGCTAAATTGTAGCTAAATTTTAAAGAAATTAAAATTTTCTTTTTTAATGAAGTTGTAAACAAGTTCTAAAGATGATTGATTGGGAAAGGTAGCAAATTAAATTCAATTTATTTTTTTTTTTTTCATGTATTTGCTGTTTTTGTTCAATCATCATTGTCATGTTTTACTTGTTCAAACTCTTTACTTTAAATTTATTATTATTATTATTATTATTATTATTATTAATTTATTATTATATATTATTACAATATTATTATTATGATTACTATTATTATTGATCAATAATATTATATTATTAGTTTATATTATAATTTACTTCTTTATTCTAATATATATATATAATATATATTTATATTAATATATTATATATTATATAATATATATATTATATATTATGATAGTATGTATATATAATATAATAATATATATTAAAATATATATATTATATATAAATATTATATTATATATATATATTATATATTACTTATGATATATATATAATAATAATTATATATAATTATAATTTAATATATATTATACCCATATAATATAATATATAAATATTAAATTACAATCCACTATATATATATTATTAATTATAATAAATAAATATATTAATCTTATAACTATTATTTTATAGCATATATATTACGTTATAATTTAAATTCACATATGATATTACCTATATCATCATATTCATAGAAAAACATAATATATATTACAATATATATAAATATGTTATGTCCCCCTTCACCTATATTATATTATATAATATTGATCGCGTGTATATATATATATATATATATAATATATTATATATATATCATCATATATAAAATATATAATATATATATATATATATATAATAAAACCTATATATTAAATATATATGATATATAATATAATAGCAATATGCAAAATACATTAATATATATATTATATTTAGTGATGGACGATTAATCGGAATCGGCATCGAAATCGGAAGAATCGGCTGTTTTTCAGGAATCGGAATCGGAATCGGAATCGCAAATTGTACCGATCTTGACCATTTCTCGTCACTAGAATGAGCAATCTGAAAAAGTACATTTTAATTCGATCTTCCTCCCCAATGATATTTCAAAGAACAATCACTCTACGGAGAGTCTCCGTAATGATTTTAATTCAGCTTCTTCCTTAAATTTATTAATTAAAGAACACTGGATGAGCGGCCGGCATCTGTAGCAATAGAGCCTAAGATATCATTGAAAGGATTTTCAGACAGTATGAATAAGGCAGACCATACATTGGCAATGTTTCGTTAGTCATGTACTAAAAGAATGTTAAATATAAGTTTTGATAATAAATAACAGGTTGGTAACATCACCTGTGAGCTAGGTAAAGATGAGGAAATCGTGTGATACATATTCCCAGTAGCTTGTAATATTGCAACGCAGCTCGTTGAATATAAAATCTATCCTGTCGAGCATCACCTTTTCACGTGTAAATCTCACACGCAATCTTAATAATTGTATTGTCTCAAACATTATGTCTATGAAAGAATTCATATTTCTGCTCAAGTAAAGAAACTATCGAGATTTATATAGGAATAAGGATAACGATATCCTATATGGCTGCAGGAGTATACACGAAGCAAGATTCCAGATTACCTTCTTGTTTACACAATCTATTGACACATAGGTCAATGATGTCATATAGACTGGAAGCAAAAGACGGTGAAAAAAAGGGTTAGTCACAATATGCAAAACTAATCGAGAAGATACGGTCATTTTAATCACTCGCCGTCAAGCATATTGCCAGAGTGATGAAAGAATTGATCAAACTAGATTTAATTATCACAGCAACAGATTTATTACAGAAACTGTAAACCAGTTAAGATAGCACATCATCTCATATAGGCTTTCAAAGAGTTCGTGAACAAAAAGACGGACCTCATTTCAGGATGTGCAGTGATCATTCAAAACTTAAAAAAAAGGAAAAAGAAACAATGGAGAGTTCTTGAAAAATTGCTAAAACGAAAGTACTTAAAAATTTTGGAAAGTTTTACAAATAATGACCACAAAGGGGAATCAGAAATGCATCGGCAATTATCACAGGCGGTTGATATGCCACCATGCTTCTAGTGTTTGATATGTATACAACAGTGACATTGCATATTAGAGACTTGGGTAAACAGTATCAGCATGGAAAAATTTCAGTAAAAAATAGATAGCATTTACTTACTGATAAGAATCTTTGCTTGTCCCCTAGCTTGATCCAAGCTTAAAACTACATTCCTTGAGCATGAATATAACAATAAAAAAAGTGGAAGATATTCTTACAATGGATGTGCGAAGAATATGTTGTATAAAGGAAATTAAAAAGTTTCCTTTTAAACATCTTCAATTCTTCGAATTTATGTTCGCGAAAAGATATACTGAAAAGATAATAGTTTTTAACTTCAGTTTTGAAGCTGTTTTTCGGAATTAAAGAGAAAAAAGACTTGAAAAAAACATACAAAGAAACTAATCGCTAAAGAAAGACACATAATTTGAAAAAATTGAAGATTTTATAAAAGTAGAAATCAGTCCCTATATAAAATATGAAACATTAAAAAATTAGAAAGTCCCTTACATTTCATCGCAAAAGGTTAACCTTTTTCAGCGATGGGTGTCTTGCTAGAAATATTTAAGCTGCCCCCTTTCCGTGGAAAGTGAAAGTCTTCATACTTCCTCGGAATCAATTATTTACTAAAAAAATAAGCGGAAGCACTCAGAAACGGGAAAAAATGTTAATGTGTTTTTCCACTACAATTTAAGAGTCATGCTTTGACTACAAATAATAATAGATAATTTTGATTGTCAGTATACTCTTAGAAAATTAAAAGTAAGGATTTTTTTAAACAAAAAAAGGACCAAAATTGTTCATTCATCGTTAAGATTTTGTAAAATTCTTTGATTTTAAATTAAAGTTTTTAGAAAAATAATAACTAATTATTTCTTTAAAAAGATAAAAATATAAGAGATTCTATAACATTAATTATGACCTGGAAATATGGAAAAATGATCTAGCAGTTTCTGAAGATAAATATAATTATATATATATATAAATATATATATATAATAAATAATATTTAATATATATAATATATTATATCATAATTTTTAACACCTACCGGAGAAAGGAATTGAATCGGAATCGGAATCGGACACGAATCGGAATCGGCAACTTTGATGTATCGTAATCGGAATCGCCACAGGGGGGCCGCCCCAATTTTTTTTTACGGGGCTATTAATTTGGAAATCGTCCCCCATCATATAATATATATATATATATAAGATATAATATAGTAATATATAATATATTATATAATATATAAAATAATTATATAAATATAATATATAATATATAAATATATATAAACTATAAAATAATATATATATATTATATAACTTTATATATATATATATATAAATATATATATATTAAAATAGCATATACAAATATAGATCTTGTATAGGTATAATATATAATATATATAAAACTAATATAATTATATATATATATTAAAATTATATACATATATATATTATATATATTTATATATATAAGAATATAGTATATATATATATAAATACATATATATATAATATATATATATATATAACATAATATAGTAAATATATATATATACTATAATATAAGAATAGTATATATATAATAATTTAAAATATGATTATATATATATAATATATATATATAATACATTCAGAATTATAAAGAATATATATATAAAATATAATAGCTGTTTAATAATAAATCAAAAATAAATATGTACAAGAATGTATACTTTGTAGATATATATAGTAAGAAGAAATAAATATTAATATTATATATTATATATATAACGGGTATTTAAAATACTATACTGCCAAGTATGTAATGTTAACATAAGTACCCAATTAATCACGTAACTCACTACATTAATCAAATAAATTTAGATAACTGTAGTTTGCAATTATAAAAGATAAAGTATATTTGCTTGATATAAGTGATTACCAGTAGGGGACTTCTGACTTTGTGATGTAAGATCTTTCAAATGGCACAATTGTAACTATCATAAGAAGATAACTTAAGTCTTTTAATGTAAAGCATAAATTATATACTCTAAAGAAATATTAATATTTGTCGTTTTGTTGTAATAACATTACGATAGAGTGTTATTCTGGGCTTTTAAATGAAGCTTTGGCCCAAAGATAATATTATGCGTTTTGTAACGTGATAAAAAATTGAGAACACAAATAAAATCTATCACATTTAAATAAAAATTTAAAAAAGAAATACATATGAAAAAAATGTCTAGTTAAATTATGAATAGTTAAGGAAGGCTTTTTTTTGTTATCGGTTTCTGGTTAATTACTTAAAATACAGAAAAATTTACCTGGACTAGGTGAGTTGTAACAATAAAATTTAAGGGGTTAGTGAGTAAATCAACGTATTACTAAAAAAAAACATGGTAACGTGTATATTAATTTCAAGGAATATTAGAACAGCTAATGTATTTTTCTGTTTTTTCTTTCTTTCTTCTTCTTTCTTTCTTTCTTCTCTTTTCTTTCTGTTCCTTCTGCGTTCTTCTTTCATTCTTCTTTCTTTCTTTCTTTCTTGTGTTTAGTTTTTGATCCTTAATATTGACTGTTCTTCAACTAAATTATTTTTCTTTCTTCTTTTCTTTTCTTTTACAAATGTTGTCCATCATATCTGCTGTTGTTTCCTTCTTCATTTTTCTTAATCTTTTCAAGCTCTTCTTTTCACTTGTATATATATCATGTTTCTTCTCGTTTCCTTCCTTCTTTTTATTTCTTTCCTTCCTTCTTTCTTTCTTTCTTTCATATTTTCTTTCATTAATTTCTTTCTTTCCTTTAGTATTTCTTATTTCTTATTTTTATTACCTTCTTTTTTTTGCCTTTCCTTCTTTATTTTTTTTCCTACTTTTACCTTCTTTCCAAATAGATTTCACTTTTCTGATTATTAAAATGAACTATAAAATACATTTTTCAGGTTATTTACATATTTCACTTCATTACTTTTGCTTATAAATAATAAAAACAAAATTTTCAGTGGAACAAAAATTCCCAAACAAGTATAACAAAAAAAAAATAAATGATATATATATATTATATATATATATATATATATATAAGTTATATATATATATATCATATATATATAATAATTAAAATATAGTATATATATATATATATATAATATATAATATAAATATTACAATTTATATAAATATATATATATATATATATATATATATATATATAAATATATTATATAATAATATAATATATATATATATATATATATATATATTAGTAATATATTATTATATAAAATGATAATATAATAATATATAAGAATATATATAATATATAATATATATATATATACCAATAAAATATATAGTTATTATATATAATATATATAGGATATATATATAGTATATGAATATATTATATATATATATAATAATATATATATATATATTAATATTATATAAATTATATATATATATTATATAAATTATATATATATATTACATCATAATATATATATATATATATGTAATATAATATATATATATATATAATATATATAATAATTATATATAATTAATAGTAAAATATTAAGCTATATATATATGCTATATATATAATCTATAAATAATAATAAAATTAATTATATTAAATATATTTTACACCAAAAATTAATAATAAATACGTAGTATAATACACTAGTTATATGTAGTATCGAAGATAGGATAATATTATTTATATATGCAATATATATTGTATAGTTATACAGGGTATGAAAGTTCAGAGGTACGTAAAATGCAAATTCAAATTTAGTATAATAATTATAATATATATAATATATAGTATATTATACTACATATATATTATAATATATATATACTATATCTATTATATATATACTATACTATATATATATCATATATTATATATATAGTATATATATATAATATATATATTAATATTATATTTGATATATATACCTGATATTAATCGTAGATATAATAAAACTCCAAATTTATTACGCCATGGATAATCTTTATTTCGATACCCCCTTATCTTAATCACTTATTGTATTTATCACTAACTATATATACTAATTTATAAAAATATCTATCTTGGGAAGCTCAGTTATGAGAAAAATGTAATCAGTCATAATAATCTAGTGTGTTTAATTATCTTTTTGATCCCACTAATAAATTGTCAAAGTAACTAGTTACAGTAATTACTATTAACAATATTTTACATTCAAAAAGGACCATAATCAAAATGTCATAAAAATTAATTCATTATTAACGTATATATAGAACGGAAAGAAACGATAGCAATGCAATATACTACATTAAACAGACATCATAAAATTAAATTGTTACATGCCACCCATTCGCCCTTTAGTCACTGCAGCCCAACATTATATGTCACAAAAAGAACCTTATTTGGTTAACACGCCCAAATATTGATATGTAGAAACTATCGATGGTGTTGTAAATGTATATAACTTGATTCGTACAATTGTGTGGTGGGGAAATTTCACTTTATCAATTTTGCTTCGTGCTGAGCCAATTTTGGTTCAGTAAATTAGCCAAGCATAACAAAATATTTGGAACAAAAGAACCCTCTCTCTCTTCTCTCTCTCTCTCTCTCTCTCTCCTCTCTCTCTCATCTCGTGAACTCTCTTCTCTCTCTCTCTTCTCTTCTGGACCAACCTCTCTCTCCTCTCCCTTCCCTCTCTCTCTCTCTCTCCTCCCTATCCCTTGACCTTACATCTTATACCCTTCTCTAGAACCTTATATCTTATTCTTTTCTCTGTACCTTACATCTTATTCCCTTCTCTAGATATATCTAACTACCCTCTCTACACTTGCAATATTCTCTCTCTCTCTCTCTCTCTCTCTCTCTCATCTCTCTCTCTCTCTACTCTCTCTACTCTCTCTCCTCTTTGTCTTTCTCTTTCTCGATATATTCCTCGCCCTATCCCCTCTCATTTTTTTTCTGTTTCTTAGCTTTTTTCCTTCTTTCCTTCCTGTCCTCTTCTCTTCTTGTTCGATACTTATACAAAATATCAATAATAATAATACATATATCATATATATAATATATAATATATATATATACTATATACCTAGTATATATATAATATATATATAATATATATATGCAAGGTCTCATGCAGTTACAGATTACTTATGAGTAAATGAAAGAGGGATTTCTCTGCTGTTTATTTTACAAGTAAATTGAAATGAATTGACAATTCCATACTTATTAACAGATTTTCATAAACACACTATAACTTCGAGTTATTAATATTTAGAAATTAAAAAAACCCGTATCACAGTTACAAACACACTATAACATACCACAGTCCCAGTTCGTAGTGCCCTCACACTCTCTGTCGCACGACCGGAGGTGTATATCCCCTTCACAAAACAGAAGTATACCGACTCACATGCTAGTTCCCAAAAGTGAGATGCTCGCATCAGGCACGTCAAAATTCACTGTCTCAATGGTTAACTTAAATGCTTTTTACCAGTTAAAATGCTCGAAACAGGTAACACACTATAAAGACAGTAATAAAAGTGGTAATGAGGGTGCCACAAATATAGAGAGAGATCAGACCTCACCACTTGCGCAAAAATCTTTACTCTAGAGTGTAATCAGGTGTTTTGGCACAACGTCTTATTTGCCAGATTTGAATAATTTAAGAAATCCTATTACACACTGAGCAATCTACTACCCACGTATCAATTTCCACTTTTACAATATATAAAATTATAGATTTCCTAAAACATCTTCATACATTAAATCTTTTGATGTTCTTTTGTTCCAAAATCTTTGCTCTCTATATAGCCATATATCAAGGTTAGTAACTAACTAATCAGTATAATTCACCCCCTTATAATATATAGATATATATATGGATATAGATAGAACTCATAGTTGTATAAAATGAGTAAATCATACACCATCTTTATTCAATTCCCTTCACACCTATCACACGCCCCGTAAAATAGATGAATCGGAATATCATTGTATTAGGAGAGTCGTTAGAAAAGGTTCAGTGATGTCCCCAGATACGTTCCACTTATATGGTGACATTATAATGAGAGAAACAAGATTTACCCTATATAACGACCCATGGCATATGTGGAGACGCACGCAAGGACTATAGTGCCTCTTACATCCACCATAAACTTAATGCTTAGCACGATCTTTCAGTACCATTTCGACAGAACGTTGCCCCTCACCTTTACACTCCGATCATGCCGTTCCATTTCAGGGCATCATAAAAAGAATTGAATATCTAAATATTTTAAAACTCGGTACACTGGTATTATGGTCCATAAGATATTAAACGCGTCTCGGGCCAAAATAGCGTATAGTCCAACAAATCCTTACACTGATACTGTCCTCACTCACAACCTAATAACCTACTCTAACTTTTTTCTACGAGATTTATCATTTCAACTTCCAATCACCTTTTATTACCTGTCAAACATCCTGTCGAATCAAAGTAATCCCGTTTAAAAGTCTACTCAATATTTCTTATCCATTATCCACGTCTTCTTTGGCATTATTCTATCATTTCAATACAAAATCCCTAAATCTTAAAAATTGAATCGAAAGATTTTCTTTACTTAAAAGCAAAATTTCTTTTTTCTTTCTTTATTGACGTTAAGGATAAACTGTGCTCTTTTCTCTTTTTGTAAACGGTGTTGCCCCATATTAAGGGCCTAACCCTTACCCTGAATTCAAGCTATTCCTGTGAGTTTCCTGGTTCCATTCATTCTAACACCTTGGGGACCGAATTCATAGCGCTCCCTTCGCTACCCCACGCCACTCTAACTCTATTCAAAACCCCACTTTTTAATAGTCCAGCTAATGGTTGACTGAATAATCCATTGGAGGAACATTAACATGAGACGTTGCATAGCTCACGCCTTCACCCACCTCTGGAATCTTTATTAATAAAGTACTTGTTTATCTCTAAATCCAAACCAATCAACTTGTGACAAACTGCGACTTCACTATATCTGTATATCAGAATAAACAGAATCGTTAATTCTTGATGGTAACAAATACGTATTACATTTCTTATTAGATATTCTATTACTCACAGTAATAAGTTCATATACACCAAACGACCATATTTATATTCACTTAACTACACTAGCCATATATATATTATAAGTAATTACTTATTATTATTATACCTATTATTAATTAATAAATTCATATAATGTTTCAAGAGATAAACTTTATTAAACATATATAAACCTTAAAATTATTAACAATCAATATATATATTCTTCTATTTTCATTCGTCATGTTAATCTCATAAATTAATATATATTAGTTATTCAATATATTTTAGCATTTATATTATAATAAGTCCACATTAAATATATATATAAATTACTGTCTTCCTTATTCATTATATATATATATTTTTCTCCCCAAGACTGGTAGTGTAAGTGACTTAAAGCTTATGGCATACGGTAATAAGTAAATAATAATGACAGGTTATGTTGTTTACTTAGAGTGTATTTGTATATTATAGATATAGATATATAATATAGAAAATGTATTTAAGTTATCGAATAAAGAAAGACCAGCCTTAACCCGTATAACCCCCGTACTTCATGTTAACCAATATAAACATTTAATGACATCATAAGGGAGAATCTTTTTAATATTAGGATAAAAATTAACAACATTGTTGATATTAAAAAATAGACTATGCAAGAATTAAATATATATATATAATTATATATATATATATGGAACCGCTGAAATATATATATTAAATCATAATAAACCCCCACTATATGGTTAAAATCATAGTGCATAGTTAAAGTAGGTTCTCCTTGTCTCAAAGGAGATATAAATGAGCCACAAACTCAATATCGCTCACAAAATATACCCCTTGACCATCTACTCCCTATTATGTACACTTTATTCTCGCACTCTGCCAATAGTACTGTATCAACATGTCCTCACCTTCAGTAACACTTACTTTATAGCTTGAATACTCAATAATTCCAACTTATTTTACATTCAGTCCTCCTAGCATCCTTTACGGTGTGAACTCATCCGTTCATCTGTTTTTCTTTCAGTCTGCCCACACCTTTGTGTTTCGCACTAGTAATACACATCACGCTTTGTAAACCAATACCGACTATCAGTTTCAATCCCTTTTCCACATGACACAAAACCATCATACTAGCATGAACATTGAATTTATTCTCTCAGTTTACCCTTTCAACACCTATCACACACTCTCGTTATACGTATCATTCCTACATGTTTTATCTACATTTCTTCTCACACTTGATTATAAAAGCCATCTACTAACTTTGTTTCACCATCTGAACAGCATTGAACTATATAGATCTAGTATACTTCTCGTGTATTTTCCAGACCATAGTCTCACTCACTATACTCCAATAACAACTAAATCGGTAATCACAAACATACCCTCATTGCAAGGACTCTGAGGCACTAGTCAAAAGACTTAAAGTCCCTTTACATGACTCACTCCAAACGATTTAATGTTCACCAGCACCTTCCGTGCCATATTCACAAATCTTTTCACGTACTATAGTATCTGTGATCATGTGACGCTCCACTTCTTGCATCAAAACATCATACTCCTGGAAATATTTAAAGTTACCAGACACTTGTTCAGCTGCTTCAACCATCTAATCATAACTTACAAATATGAACGACTGTCTCACTTTCAACTGCACAACCATAAATCCCTGACTTCTTATATTTATCGAGTTTTATCTCTTCAAACCACTGCTCACTTTTTACCACGCGAGTCCATATTATCTCTCTACCAATCCTGCAATACTCTTCAAGTATTCCGTCACACATTGATTATTTAGATACCTAAAATTCTCCCGCATGTATAAATTAGGTTATATGGGTAACCTTCCTCAACATTCTATCCATTCCTATTCACTGTATTCTCATCAATATCGATTATAAATCAATCCTAATATTTATTTCATTATTGCCATATTCATTATTATCCTCCCATCATATTACTAAATTTCTTTCATATAACCTCATTAGTGCCTCAAATTATATGACTTAATATCATCTATATATTTCTCATATTTACAAAACATATTATTGAATTAAACCAAGTGATATGACATAACACAAACTCCGTGTATTCCTCACTCCGCTATTAAATTTACATTAATATTACCAATGATACGGACTTATTTTGACATACTAACATTTAGTCTTAGTACAATCGTGATCTCTCAGTATCTCATTACATACTTTTATGATTGTCCAGTTATCCTACAGAAGTCTACTACCTTGCCAACACTTGTACCATTATATAATTTACTTAACAATACTCTATTTGGCTAATTAAAGTTCTATTCCCTATTATATATTTCTATCATGTACGACCTGTTGCTCAAAGTCATATTTAACTCATATTAAATACGTGATATAAATATCAAATAGTTTATATTCTTCATCAATTTTTTCGAACTTATTATAATTATTTATAATTTATTTTATTTATAATATAATATATTAGTATATATATTTGATAATATTATTAATTATTTTGATATATAATTATTATTATTTATTTTTTAGATTTATAATTATGTAATTAGTAGTTAAATTATAATGTATATTTATAATAAATATTATTATTTATATAATGATTTATTTTAAATATATAAACTATAATATATTATTATATATTATATATTTTAATTATTATATATTATTAATTATTATTATAATATACTATTATAAAGAGTATTTTATTTTTGGTATATTCATTTATTGCCGGTAGGTAGTGATCAATTTAGCGGGGTATCAATCATTTATTCTGAATAGAAAATGTTATTGTAACTAACTTCACAATGTAACGATTATTGAAAAAATTATAATTAAATGTGTGATTTTATTCACGGTTATTAGCTAATTATTACTAGTGAAAGAAAATATGTAATCGAGAATTATAGATTCTTCCTATTAACTCAAATAAAACTAGTTCCGTTTAGTAAAATCGGAGTTACTATTATTTAATCTTATTTCACTTAATATTTTAATCTTATTCGAACTGGAACTTGATCCTAAATGATCGATTGTTTGATTCTATATATTAATTATTTAGTAAAATCATTATTTATAATTAATAATTATAATTTATATAATTATAGTTTATATAAATTATTAACAAGTTATATTAGATAATAATCTATTTATATAATTATATTAATTATATATTTATATTATTACATTTATATATTAATATATAATTAATTTAATTTATTTAATATTAATTATTATAATATTATATTCATAAACTTTATTATATTAATTATTATATTTAATTATTGTTATTCTTATTTACTTTCAAATAGTTTTAATTAGTATGACATTATTTCTATGAAGTATATATTTTAAAAGCAAGTGATTAAAAATATTTTTATAGTGCACAATTTGAATTTATACTCGCGGTAATATATATTATATTAATATATTATAATATATATTATATAAGAAATAAATAAAAGTATAAAAAAATGATGTTTTGATATTATCATTTTAATATCTGGCTCCAGTTTATAAATAATGTACACTTCCTCTTCAATTATATGAAACATAATTAAAAATACATATAATATTATGAATAGTTAAAAAAATAAAATCAAGAGACTTAATATGTTAATTAAATATTAATAGCTTATAATAATAATAATAATAATAATATAATAATAGTAGTAATTAAACAAAAAATAATTAATTAAAAATAAATTAATGATTATAATAATAATATAAAATATTAAAAATATAATAATAATATAATAATAATATAATATCCAAAAATAAAATAAAAAAAATTAAATAGTTAATAGAAGAATGTAATTCTATAAAAATATATATATAAACTTCACTATATCTTATTTAACAAGCTACTTGAGTAGTTGAACATTTTGCGAAAGAATTTGGTGATACAAAAATATATCTAGCAATAAGAAATTGATTGGTACATGACCGTACAAAGATAGAGTCAAAATCGAGGTGGGTACATTTTTATAAAAATAAATATTTAAGAATATATTAAATTTGCACATATAGCCCTACTCAAAAAGGCATTAAAAATGAAAAGAGCAGGAGATTTAAAGTTAAAATATAAATTAAACAGGCAAAAATAACACATCAAAATTAAATACTAAATATAATTTTGTAATTTTTTTTATAGATTTTTGATTTTAATTTATTTATTATTTTACTTAGTAACTTCCTGTCACTAGGTTACTGTGTTTTTTGTAAATTTATTTTTTATTTAACTCTATTTGTTGAAAAACAATGTATTATTTAATTATTTTATTTGTTAACTGCCAATAATTTATTATTTAATAGTTGCAGCTTCTGATTGTTTATTTGACTCCTTTTGGACATTTTTTCCACTCAGACTGTCACAAGTACAAAGTCGTTTAACTGATCAAGTTAGAGTGAGTTATAGTTTTAAGTATATTTATTGATTTAGTATTTTTTTTAATTGTGGGAACTTTTTGATTCTTTAACTAGTAGGTCAATGTTTTATTGTACACAGGAATAATTTCGACTATACGTCATATAGGGGATTAATTAATGTATTTATAAGGAAGATAACCCACTATACTAATTATTATTTTTAATATTATTGATGTAATATTAAAGTAATCTGTGGAGTAAGATAAATAATTTTAATGTAAAATTATAATATATATTAATTAATTATTTGAATAATATTATCTATTATTATTCATTATTATATATTCATTATCATATATAATAATTTTGAAAACAATGCAGAAATCTTTTTAAAATGTAACTTAATTTGTTATAGCTGCTGATAGGAGTTTAAAGCCAATTAAAAACTCGAAAACGTTACATATTTGAACATCACGCGCCTAAGTTATAATATATCTCACAAAAGCTTTCTGACTTTCGTGTCTTCTTTATTCTTATTATAAAGTTGAGGTTCCCTAAGAGCAAATCTATGTCAACCTCTTCGAGTAAAAATAGGTAAATAAATAAAAAAATACATAATAATATTTTTATTTATTATTTTTTATAATATATTAATGAAAATTCTCGAATAAGAAAAGGATATAGCGAATAATTAATATTTTTGAAAACATCCAAGGGCAAGGAGGTGTACTTATTCTATGTTATCAAGATATTACAAAGTATATCAGCTATTAGTATAGTAGCTTTATTTTCATGATGTACGTTGATGTAATGAGTAGAATACAAGTGTTAAAAAATAGATATAAAGTTAATCATATATAAAATATATTTAAATAAATAATAATAGAGTAAAAAATATATTATAGGTATGGTATAGCAGCCAAAATTTTGTAAAAAAAGCTACTACTAGCGAAAACCCCATATAAATAAAAGATAATATTATGATACGTTTATATATATATAGGGTATTATTACCTCACTCGATATATAGTAAGATTACCTCCTTACTATACGGGGATATATTAAAAACGACTAGCATACAAGTAGTTTCATAAAAGAATATATTATATATATATGATACAGTCACAGCTTTAGTCATAGCAAGGCTACTAATTTTCCTACTACTATACATACTACCTTAGTATCTGAATTATCTCACTCACACCCCGGTAATAATTAGTAGTATATAGTATTACTCAGTGTATATGCTATAAGATGTATAGTGTATGCTACCCTAGACTACCTATCTACATAATATGACTTTTGTCACTGGTATTATTATACTACTACTTGGTATATATGTATAATACTTAGTACCATTATAGTGATAAAAAAAAATAAAAAAAATAAATATTATCATAAAGATATATACTGATATATACACTCAGAGTCAGTATATAAATATATATATACATCTTATGTATTATATATACTATATATTTCTGTTGAACTCATACTAGTTCTATATATTCACTAAACACTTCAACAATTATCTTGGTAACTCAGTAGTTGATGTTCATAAGAAAGATAATAATAACTATATACTAGAAAAATATATATATATATATATTATAAAATAAAAAAATAAATTCATAATAAAATAATGACATAGTATATATATATTAATTATATAAGATTACCCGTTAAAAACATATATAAATACAAGTATATAGCATTATATATATATATATATATTATAGTAATATATTATAAAATGGCTGGAAATTTGTTCAGCTTGGAGAACAGCTTACTATTGAGGGGTTAATGTGCTTAACCTTGATGTATATTGTATATGGTAGTGAGGTTGGACGAAAGGAGGAGGAATAGAATCTAAATGATTCACAATCGTGTTCAGATGACAATCTTAGTGGTGTGTTTGGCTTAGGTGTGAAAAGAACTAATAAAGTGAGGATAATGGAAATACGTTAATAGAGAGTGGTTATGTGTGAAGAAAGGGTAGGTATAAATTAGTATGAAGAATAAATGAAAGTAATGTTAGAGATGGTTTGGTCATGTGGAAAGTGATATATATATTGAAGTGAAAATACATAAGTTACTACCTTCGTACTAGTTCATATAGAGGTGTGTGATGGTGAAATACGACCGGCTGGTAGAGACCGAAGAGAAGTGGATTTGATATGTTGGTATAGTTTCGAATCTAAATGAATGACTGAGGAGAGAAATGTGAGTTTGCAGGGGACGAGAATAAAGGGGTGCATGATAGTATATAGCATAGAGAATTAAGTCAGGTTTTTGTATGGGGCACATTAGGTTTGTGCTACACCTTAGGCCAGGTGAATTAAAATCCACTTATACATATGACTCAGATTTATTCTAATAGTGAGAGGTACCTGATCGCGTAGTCCCATGTAATCTCTATATGAGTTGGAAAACTCGCTTGTCTGGTTCGCACACTCATGACGTATCGTACTTATCAAAAATTAATGTTAACAAAGAAGGTGTGGACCTTTTTAAGGTCCTCGTTGGCAGCTTTCATTCTTTTTCCTGACTGTTTCTTAAGTCAAAATTGATATCTATCTCAGGATATAGGTGCTCTAATGTCTTTCATTTTTTATATAAAAAAAATCTCGTATGTCATATAAATAAAGTCTTTATCACATATGCACCCTTTTTATACGTATACTAACAACTTCCAATCTATCTCTCTATTGTCTATCCTGCAAGAGTGAGACTCAATATTTTATCGTGCTAGTGAGACATTGATCTAAAATTAAGGTGAAGATAATAGACCCGAAAAAGTACAAAGTAATTATAAAACTTCATTTATAATTTAAAAATATATTTTAAAAAATTTTACTTAAAGTAGTATCCATCATAGTTTTATTATATATATATTATATTATATATATTATATATATATATATAGTATATATCGTTAATATAATATATATACATATCGATATCAAAGTAGTTTCATAAAAGACGGAACATAATTCAAGTAAAGTATCACTATAGTAAGTTTAAAGTATATGCGTATAGGTTATATATATATATAATTATTATATTATATTATATATATAATATATATATATATATATACTATATATACGGTATATATAATTTATGATATTATATAGATATATATATTAATATAATATATTATATAGATATTATATATTATATATAATATATATAATATATATTATATATATATAAATATATAATATATAATTAATAATAATATATATATTTAATATATTTATATATATATATATTATTATCAGAAACCGTCGTAAGAAATTCATGCAAATACAAGACTTTTTAATCTCGCTGGTCCAAGATCTGCTTCAAAAGGAAGCGAATAGCGAGAAGCTTTTCAATCTCCTTCTCGTCACTGTTAAAAATTTTTATCTCAAGCTCAAACTGAACAATGCTTGTGACGAGGAAGTGGAACAGTTTTTGGAGGTGAGGATGTAGTAGTTGTTTGTGTGGGAAACTTCAATTATTTTGTTTGAAAATAGAATGTAGAGTTGAATTATCAGATATAGAAAGTTGGGGGGGGGGAGGTCCAGAAAGGATTGGAAATTAAACTTTAGTATTATTTGTAAGGAGGCGTGGCGGAGATTTAAATTTGTAATTTGTGGAGCGTCGAAACTTTCTGGTCATTCTTTGTTTGCACATTTATATATATTTTTAAAGCAAGAATTGAACGTAAAAGTAATTGAATTTACTGATAAATAGAAATTGGTGTTATTTTTAAACATTTGTTTTTTTTTTGTTTTTTTTTAAACCTAATTAAATTTTTTTTTGTATTAAAACTTGATTCACTTTTTTTTTAATGTATAATTTTGTTTGACACTTTTTTATTTATTTTTTTATAGATATTTAGAGCACTGCAAATTATTTTTGCCTTATTTTTTTAGTACTACTTTTTTTAAAGAAATCTATTAGATGGATCTATAGAAACTTGGATTGTGATGTGGCTTTACCATTTTTGTGCTTTGTTTCTCAAGTGAATAAAGCTTTTAGGACACGATGCCTTTTTTACTTGAACGTGACTAGAGATTTATTCACTCGGGAAGCAGCACCACACCACACCACACCACCTTCCTACTACTTTTGGAAGAATTTTATTTTTGAGTTTTGATTTATTTAAATATTTTTCAGCTGGTGTGCTACCGCAAAGGATATATATTCTATTTATTATTATTTAATGTATTATATATTAAATATTGATGATACGATATATTTTCCTATAATATATATTATTATATATATTATGACAACCTTATTAATATATATATATATTTAATATGTTTATTTATTATATTATATAAGTATTTTAGTAATATATTAATTATTTCCAGATACCGTAAGTGATTCAGTTTTTTGCTTTACTCTTGCGGTGCGTAGGGGTATTTCAATGGGCCTTTTCTATGAATTAACATTTTTCACAAATTTTTCACTTAGAAATAAATGTAAAAATTGTGAAGCTTTAAAAAAAATAATATATGTTTATAAGTATATAATAATAATAAATTGATATTATGATATTTCTTTATATTTAATTTTTCATCCGGGGTGGGGCCTATTGGCTCCCCCCTATATCATCCTCCCCCTGCTACTTTAGCTTAGCAGTGATAGCCCCTCTCGCTGAAGCTCACTCTGCACTGTGTCGGTCCTGGTAGAATTTTTTGTGTAAAATAAAAACTATCACCTACACGCAGAATACAATCAAGTATAATAATTCAAATAATAGACTGAGAATAAAAATACACCAAGAACCTTAGAACAAATAAAAAATCATCATATTAAACGTACAGATAGCGTATAATAAATAAAAGCTTACAAGAAATTGCAACGACAAAAACATAAAAACTGAACATAGATATTAAAATAAACTAAAAAGACATGTCTAAGATGAACTTCCTGTATTTAGAAGCTCTTGCTTTAGTGCCTTGCCATGATATATTGTAGGTATAAGTTAAATTGTCCAATAATAATTTCGGTTCAAAAGGGGATTACGAGTTACAATTTAGGAAAAAATGTGAACAATGACATTGAGTTGATATAATAAACATATTACCTAAAAGAAGGCTCCTCTTATTACTGTAATAATATAATACATTAGATTATATTAGATATTGATATCGCTTAGACTCATATATTTAATTAAGTTCTTCTCGTTATATGTATATATGTTGACTATTTTTTAGAATATTATATATTATATTATAATAGTATAGTGTTATATATATATTATAAATTAAATATAATATATATACTCAATGTATATATATATATATAGTATAGTATAATACTCAAATTTTGTATTAATTACTGATAAAATTTCAATTTATTACAACTATAAATAATGTATCCTATTGACAGCAATTTTTTGTGTCCGTTCAGGGGCCGTAGTGAGATTCAAACTCACATTTTCACAAGCCATATTATTGAGTTATCGAGGGAATGAACCATGACCCTAAGCGAGTGAAACACTCGCTTTACCCCAGTGCATTATACAAGCATATATATATATATATTATATATTTATATATATATATATTATAATTAATAATAATATATATAATTATATATATATATATATATATATTAAATATTAATATATATATATATTAATATATTATGATATTATTAATATATATATATATTAATATATATATAATATATATATAAAGTAAACTGCATTAACCGCCAGTGTCAATAGTCTAGGGCCCAGGTACAATCCCAGAAGGGTCAAAATATATCCTACAGAAATTTTTTTATCATATTCTCTGAATAAAATTTCTAGATTAGATTTATACTTAATATATAATCTCAATATATAATTATTTATATTATATATTTAAATATATATATATATATATATAATATATAAATATATTCTTCCTACATCACCAATTGGGAGGTGAGGTGAGTAGCATACACCGGAACAGAAAAGTAGTAGAAGAACATGACGCAAGTCGAAAAGAAAGCCCCACCCCCCACTTTTACCGTCCCCTTTATACTGCCAGTGAGAAATCTCGTGCAGTAAAAAATAAACTATGACAACTGAGGGAGCTTCTCGAGACCTTGACGGACCCTATTAGTGATATTCTCTGCACAAGGTGTGGGGATTCATCCCTGGGCCAAGTTCACATACACCACACACTCCATCACAAACCTCGCTATACGTTCAACTCCATGTTATACCGCGTTGTGGTTTCGGTCTCCCAAGCACGGTATCAATTCATAGATACACCTACCTACTATTACAATTCTGCTAACCTAAACCGACTATTCATCTCACGTATGAACAAACCATTTCAATGTACTCTCATTTATTCTCATTTACGCCCTTCACACCACACAATCCCTAATGCGTTCATTCCTCATTTTATCAAATTTTTCGCATCAACCTAACACGCCCCTAAGATTGTCCATACTGTAAACCATTTGTAACCTTAGATCTCATATACCCTCTTATAATCACTAACCATAGTGTCACTACTATATACATTAACACATGAGTAACAACTAATTTACCCTTGACTCCTGAACCCCATAGTGCAACTCAATGACTTTAGTACTGTTCCACTAATCTCCAACTCAAAGGATTTAATTTGCAACCAGCACCTTCTACCATTCACAAAATCTTCTATTATATCATCGTGCATCATTACCTTTCGCTTTTTTACATCAAACATTTTATCCCAAATATATGTCAAACTCATTACTTGTTCCAGTTGCTCACATCTTACATTGACTTAGTCTCACTGCTGACTCCTGACTGACTTACCAATAACTTTACTCTTCTATCTACTATATTACTTTCAAAATCCCTCCTTTTTACATCACACTTTACCAAACTCTACCAATCCTCTTAAAATCTTAACCGAGTTTCACCATACAAAACAAATCATCCGCATCTGCACTCTTCCATTCTCCAATACATGATCGTAACCACATCACTATCCTCGCTGCCACCCCCGAACCTCTATATTTCGCTTCGATTAACCCTACATCCTTATACATAATTCATATTATAACCTAAGGAGAAGTAACACATCCCTGCCTCACTCCAATATTAATATTAAAGCAATCACTTTCGACTCCGTTTATTCTTACACACTGAGTGGTCACTATCGTTCGAATACATTTGATTCCATACAGAAGCCTTATCTACTATAACACCTTCATAGAGCTTCCTATTAATACCTGTCATACGCCTGTTGCAAATCCATAAAAAAAAAACCTAAACTTATTTTTTTATTTTTTCAATCATTCGTTTCAATGTTAAAATTTGATCTACACATCCTCTACCACTAAATATTTGCACCTATGTTCTTCACCAAATCAATACGTGCTTGGGAGCACCAACGTCAAATTGAGCCAGCTACATATTTTCCATCTATTACTAACACTCAATAAAAACTAATTCATAAATATATAGGTACTTAATTACTGCTCTTCCTCCAAGACCTAAGGAACATCATTACTACCTCCATAAACGCTTTATTACACAAATCCAAATCCATTCAATTGTCATCATTTCGCCAATAATTCTAGCAAAGGGTTCCTTCATTTGTTCCCAGATTTGTTCAAGTTTCAATCTTGTTACATTCAGCTCAGATTTATTTATTAAAAGCGACTCTAATACTTTTCCTTTATTAACTTTACTTCTTTTTTAACTCTTACCACTTCTTCCTTCCTTACCCCTTTCCTCATCCATTCTACAAGTACTCACATTATAACTATTATAATCTTATATAATATAATAAAAAAGTCAATATAAAACAATGTAATCGATAATCTCATCCCCAGCGCCGTCAGCTGATTTTAACTCCATTCACATTACTTCATACAATCTTCACCAAACAACTTCAATCGTCCTTTTATCACTCTTAGTAAAATTCACATCTATTCTATTAACACCAAATCATTAGTTATACTTAATTAGAATACTCCTTGATGTATTGAAGAATAGATATTACTTATACACATACTCGACTTTTACCTCACAGAAATCTAACCTTATAGCCTACTCCTATCACACTTTATCTTCTACAATTTTTTTATTTCATTATATAGTCAAGTCACGCTCACTCAAAAGTATTATTCTTTCTTTAATTCTCCCTTTATCATCGCAACTTCTTCCCTGATCCACCTATTCCAATTCTATGTTATATAATTAATCTTCATTCCATACCCTATATATAAGCACAATCAATCTTAGTGGATAATGACTCTCCAATTACACCCCTCAATATCTATATAAAACATTAATACATTCATAGATTATATTATATCCCAGAAAGTTGCACTGCTTACACATCATTTCACTACCAGTAAATTGGGATCATATGTTACTAAATGTAACACATACTACCTTTGACCTTTTCAACTAAATTTAATTACAAAATGCTCAAACTTCGTCAGTAAAAAAAAAATCCACCCAAGCGCTTCCCACTAGTATATATATACGGTTTTATTCGGATTTTCTGTATGTAAGGATTATTCATTTATTTCTCTTTTCTCATTCAGCTCCTACTATACCCTTATTTCCATCTTCAGCTCTTGCAACCAATGCTCAAAGCACACACATTTCATACCACATCAGTGAAATTCAGTTTCCTTCTAATTTTGTTTCAAGTTTCATGTTGGCGAACACTGATCAATTTTAGCTGTTCAAATAGTACATCCCTTCACCTCTCTCTACTGAGATACTTTCTTCACTTCATCCTTGCTTACTCTTCGTCCATCATTTCTTTCCTAATCATCTCTCTCCTCTTCTTGCTCATCGTCTAATTTCTCCATAGCTCTCTGGTCCTCTCATACTCTCTCCATACTCTCTCTCTCTCCTCCGGCTCAATACATGCTCTTTAATCTTCTCTCTTCCTCTCTCTCTCTTTTCGCTTACATCCTCTCTCTTTTATCTCTCATCATCTACTCCTTAACATCCTCTCTCCTGTGTCTCCATCTACTCTCGTCATCTCTCTATCTCGACGTAGGAACATCCTCGATAGTATCTCTTTGCGTAAATTACTTACGTAGATATACCTAATTTACTCTTTATTCACCCGAATTCATTTAACGCCAATTATTTCGCCCATAACTCAAAGAGTTTTGGCAAGAATTCAATAAAATCTGCGAGACCTGCAATTAATACCTAAGCATAAGAGAGAGTAAAGTAATAATAGTTTAAGTAGGAAGCAGCCACAACTAAAACAATATATACTGTCTCTTAGTCGCCTTCTTACAACAAATGCAGTAACAACTAACGCTCTCCGACACAATTTTAATCACTCACACATAACTGGACTCATAAAGGTAATCGATATAGCTCAAGATGAGTCGTGCAAGTTTAACTTTTGCGAACATTCGAACGCAAAAAGAGTAAGAGACATGAGAAGCAGAAACCTAATGAGCGAACCTGCATATTCTCAGTGTCATGTGAATACCCGTCAGTACGACACCCAATCTAGCATACAATTGGGATCGTCCCGGTAACTTCACACCGTCGTTTCGAGAGTCTCACGGCTCAAATAACGACTATAATAGTATTTTCTATCCGACTTCATTACAATATTTTCCTATAGTTTCTCTTTTTTTATGTATTATATATTATTAATAAATGGATTATGTAAATATTAATTATAAATAATATATTTATCAATATTAGAGTATATATATTATGAATCAATATATATATACTAGATATTAGCATTAAAATTAATTTACATTAATATTATAAGTTATATTATATTTAAAATTATTATTAGTTTATTTAAATCTATATAAATAATTATTTATTATTATTTTCATATTATTGTAAGCACACTAGGATTGACCTCTCAGAAGTTGAATGGGTGGGTAAGATTCTGGGTCTATATACACACTATTTCGACTTAGTTAATATTCTTCTATCTGCTTTCACCGATGAATTGTCATGCAACGTTACCCCCTCAGTCTTGGGGAAAAAGATAGAGAGAATACTATATATATATATATATATATATATAGTATATATATAATATAGGTCATAACATATTTAAATAGTTGTTTTTATATACCTAATATACTATACTTATATATATATACTATATATGAAAAAAAAATCAACACTAGAACTATAATTTATTTATGATCTTACCTATATAGAGAGATATAAACACCATATTTTGCGAGAAGTACCCAATAGTAACACACCCTTTCTACTTAATTAATTTGTCATTAATATCGAAACTAATGATAAGACGCGATTATTATGTGGTTATTCAGTACGGCCGAAACTGTATGTCATGAATGGGCGTTTATTAAGCTTCGTACTCATATAAAGCCAGTAGAACAATATATCTATGTCATTTACGTATTAGTACATTATGGCTATAGGTTAGCACAACGTCAGAAAGGTACTTGATAATAGAATGAGGCCTATAGTGCCATCTTTTCGCTTCATATAGAGGATATGATAAGTAGTTATATTACAGTGAAATTAAGGTTTTATTGTGAGGAGCAAATTTTTTTATAGTTATAATTAAAATCTTATTGATTTTGTATCATAAATTAATACCGGATTTATATAGGTTCTTGAATTACGAGCTTCAATTATAGTTTAGAATTAAAGTTGAAGGCATGTCAATTGTATATAGTTTTCATCTCTTTCATCACTTGTTTTGTATATATTATAATATGTGCTTAACAAAATCTAATTTTTATCATATGTTAAGTTGATTTAAAAGATGATTTTGTGCAGATTCGATTTTTTTTCCTGCAAATGTTCCTTTCTTTTTTTTGTGTGTTTTCCCTTTTTTTTTCCTTTTTTTTTTTTTAAATCTTTTTTTTCATATTGAAATTTTTATTACACGGAGAACAAGTAGTTTCTGTAACAATTTCAAATTCATGCCCAAATTTTTTTAATGCCCTTTTTAACTTGGGGCATCATTAATTTATATATTAGGTATTAAATACATATAAAAATTTATATAGTATATATATATATAGATAATGTGGTTATATAGAAGGTTAGTATATTAGGTGAGTATAGTTATATATATATTATTAGTATATATAGTAATAATATATATATATAGTATATGATATAATATATATATATTATTATTAGTATATATATATATATATATATATATATATAGAATATTATATATATATATATTTAATATTATTATAAATATATAGTATATATTTAATTAATATATAATATTATATAGTAATATATATATATTATATATATATTATAAGTATTAATATAAGCACGTTATTAAGGTCTGGGAGTTCTATCGTAACTCGTTTTGAGTCATTTTCTACCTATACTGTCTTTATCTTTTTGTGCTTTTTAACACGTCACTCTTTATCACTCACTCTCCTCTCTCAATTTGTGTGCAACAGAGGCTAAAGGTGAGGCTAAAAAAATATAAGGCTGTATTGTGTATATACTACTATGATATCCGTTATACCCTAATGACCGCTATGTTACGTAGCTACTATATATATATATATATATATAATGATATTATATATTAATATATATTATATATATATTTATATATATTATATATATATTGTAATTGGTGGAAGGTTTTTCAGTTGGATGATTGGTCTCTAGTTTGATGGTGTTGTTATTAGTGCATGACTAGAGTTTCACTCATCCAATTGGAAGATAATAAAGTTCATTGGAATAGGAGAGAATCATTCATAGTAAGATTAAAATTTCTTTTCATTCATTGTCGGATTTTTTTTCCATTCTCAAAGGGTAGCTTTTAGAAAATTAAAAGGTTTTATGCATCTTAACTCGATTCACATTGAGATAAAAAATTTGTTATAAATTGTTTAAGCTTTACGATGTTATTTTTTTTCAATTGCAGAAAATATTTAGCATGCTAGATTGTAGTCGAATTGAGTGGGCAGATTTGAAGAACACAAACGATTCCTTTGGGGAGAAGATAGTCTCTGACTACGTGAAATTAGTTCCTGTATTGGATGACAAGAAGCTAACAGAATTTACTGTTCCACACACTGTGTATTTTTCGCCTATTACTTATGATTTATCAAAAATTTACAAGTAAGTGGATAAAATTGTCATGGATTTTGATTTACAGAAGTAAGACTTAAAATATTTGGTTTATCTACTTGGTATAAAGTGTATGATTGTATGGTATTTGTAATTCATCACTTTCTTGCTTTGTGATAAATGTTTCGTCAATTTTTAAAGATTTATTTTAATATAAATGAAATGTACAATTTATTAAATTGTCAAGAGTAAAATGAATTAAAAATTACTTAAAAAATGTTGATTCGAAATCTAGTTGCATAATAAAACTTACGTTACACAAAAAATGTTCATTAACTATGAAAATTGTTGATTATTTAAGGAAGTTGGTTTATTTTGCTCAAATATTAGAGATGAAATAGAGCTATCGTCAGTATCGAGTGATGGTTTCAATATATTTATATACTATTCTAAATTTTGAGCATAAAAGCATTGGTACAATTCCCTCAAAAAATGTGCTCTTATAAAGAGTTTTCAAATGTCTGCAGATACGAACTTTGAGCAATCTGCTAGTGGAACTGACATGGTAGTCATGCTCACATCAAAGACCGCTAGAAGAGTATGATTCTCGAATGCTATTCTTGCCGTTAAGAATATACATATACATATGCAGTATATAATATATTATATTAATAATAATAGTAATATATGATATAAATATATGTAGTATGAGTTATAGATATATTTAAGTATATATAATAGAACATAATATATAATATATAATATCATTATAATATAATATATATATAATAATATAAATATACCAAATTTAATATATATATATATTACATATATATATAATATATAAATATATATATATATAATATATATTATAATAAATATTTAATAATATAATATAATATATACTTATAATATATATTATATAATATATATATATATATTATATATAATAATTATAAAAATATAAAAGATAACTTATTTCTTTTTTTTTATTTAATCAAGGCAGTCCGTTTTTGAAACCATTTTAAAACTAAAATGATGGAGCTAACCTAATTACTGAAAACAAGGAATTGGTTTGAAAAAGATTATGTAGTGAACAAACAATATTTTCGCCAGTTTGTTTATATATTTAGTAGGTGCATTTAGGAATTTTTATAGTAGGTTACCATCGAATCCTACATCCTTGACATTCTAGCATCAACCAAAATAATTTCAATACTTTAGCTGAATTATAGCAAATATAAAAATAAAATAACAGAAAAAATGCTAGTTAAGCCAAAATCTTCCTTTAACGTGAAGCTATTATTTTTAATGCATGATAGAAAACCCTCTAAACAACATCAAAAAAGAGTCTCAAAAGAAAAAATTAAATATTTGAATTCAAATACTCACGAAAATGAACAAGAAAGAAAAATAGTGGAAAGCTTGTCATTGGAGATATATAAATAAATGGTATGATTCAAGGGAAAAATGGTTTATAGAAAAAAGAATATTAAAATAAACAAGAAAAATTATAAATTCTAATGTATAAACAGATATAAAAAGAGAGCAAATTTCTTTTCATAATCAAAATATTATATATATAAGTATTTAATATATATTATAATAAATATATAATATTATATAAATTAATATATATTATAAATATATATAATTATATATAATAATATATATATATATAATATAAATTATATTAATATATATATAAAATTTATATAATATAAATATATTAATATATATTAATATAATATATAATATTAATATATATATATAATATATATTATATATATATATATATATAAATATTATAAATTAATATATTAAATAAATTACACTGTATGATGAATATATATAAATTTATATATATATATATTAAAATTATAATATATATATATAATATATAAAATAATATATAATAATATAATATAAATTATATATATTATAATAATATAATATATATATTAATTATAAATTATATAATATCAATATATAAATAATATCTATAATTATTAAATATATATATAATTATATAATATAAATATATTAATAATAATATATATTATATATAAAATATAAGATATATAACATATATATTAATATAATATATATATATATATTTATATGGATATTGTATAGTAGGTTACTAATAAATAATTAAAAGGGCATTAGATGCAATAACAGAGGTTGAGTCGAGCCTTCCCTCTAAAAAAAAAATAAAAGGCAATGTCATTTTTGAATTAGATTTTGATTTTTCTTATTATATTACTAATTAAAATAATATATTTTTTAAAATGATTATATAGTGTGTTATTCGGTTTAGATTATTTAAATGCCCCTTTTTATTTTTTTATTTATTTATTTACTTTTAATTTTTTAATGGTATTTTAAAATCACTTAAGGTATTTATTTTTTTTTTTATTTTTGTTCTTATTTTATTTAATTTTTATTTTATTTTATATTGTATTTAATGGGCAACTGTTACACATACGCTACCATATTTTGAATGCTTTATTTTCAAAACAACTGTGACATGCAAGCGTATAAAAAATATATATACCTTATTTTATTATTATTAGTATTATGAGAATTTTTCCACAAAGCCTCCACTCGAACCAAATCCAATTTTTTAAAATAAAAATTTTAAATAAAAAAACTTAATACTTAAATTATATTATATATATATAATATATATATATATATATAAATATAATATATATAATTATATAAATAATATATATTATATATATATTATAATATATTACATATATATAATATATATATATAATCAGGCG
>JABUQX010019346.1:0-15000 GCA_015478945.1 Trachelipus rathkii | reverse complement strand
ACATATATATATATTATATAATATATATATATAATATATATGTATAAATATATATACAGTATTACTAATATAATATTATATATTTAATATAATATTATAATATATATATATATTATATATATATATAATTATATATATATATATATATTAATATATAAAAATATAGTATCTATATAATATATATATATATAATATATATATATATAAAATATATATAATATATATATATAATATATATAATTATATTAATAGTATGACGAAGCTGAAACTTACAATCGCGGTTGCAGTTTTTTTGCCGTTCCTAAATTTTTCAACAACCGCGTTCGTTTTCTTTCCGGCTTCTTAGTTTTCAAAAAAAGCAGCGGTTGTGTTGCGTTTATTGCAAGTTTACTGGTTGCGGTTGTGCAATAGAAAAATTTTTAACAAATGCTTTGTTTACTACTACTACTACTTACTACACTACTACTACTACTACTATACTACTACTACTACTAACAATAACAATAAAAATAATAATATAATTAATAATAATAATAATACATAATAATAATAATTAATAATAATAATAATAATAATAATAATATAAAATAATAATTAATAATAATATTATTATTATATTATTATTATAATTATATTATTATATTAATTATTATTATTTATATATTATTATTTATTATTATTAATTATTATTATACTATATTATTCATTATATTACTGGAAATTCCTAAATCTTCGTTATTGTACAAATTATGACCTCATGTTTACAAGAGATACAGTATGTGCCGGAACGAAGTACCGATGCACAAGCACCCCACCATCCAATTCCCCACCCTCCGCACTGTGGAAAACTGGAAAGCATCCAACTAAAGGAGCTTCTTTAGTTATTCGTGTTTTAAAATTTAAATGAAGAAAACAATAAATTAAGAACATCAAATTTTCAGCAATTTCTACCGTTAAATCTCATCCTTTCTCATATAAATTAATCTCCGCTGAAAAGTGCTTTGCTTGGTATGCTACTAAATCAGCATGACAAATATCTTTTAGCCGTCATTTTCAATTCTTTGAAGTTATGTTCGTTCTCTCTCCACCACATTAGAGGATCATCTTCGGGATCGATCCTTTTATCTTTTTGATATTTTGCTATTTCATCCAAAACACTTTCATTAACCTCTATTTCTGTATAATTTATCATCACTACATTTAGCTAAATAGACATTCATGGTTTCAAATAGAGTTTTCTTGATGGTGAAGTTCCTTATTTAGAACATTAAGTACATTGAATAAAAAACAGTGAACCATATGGAAACCTATCGATACTGTCCAGTCAAGCAACAGTAAAAAAAAAAAATCCAAATTTCATTCCCCAAAAAAAACCAAAAATGTCATGCAAATCCACAAAGCACCCTGGGGCTTGTCAATAACTTACATAGACACAAAGTCTACAACTAAAAGAAAAAAGAAAATTATATCTAAAGTACATGCTAACCACACTAGAAGCTTTAATAACTTTAAGTAATAACATGCAATATAACTTTATTAACTACTTTAAATAAAACCCGCCAAATTGAGTAAAAATATACTATATATACCCAAACCTCCTGTTCAAACCATTCCAAATTTAAAACAATCAATACTAAATACAGAGCCAAAATTTAAGTGCGCATAACTTCAGTACATACATGACGTTTACCTCTGCATTTATGTTAGTCCTACGAACATGGTGAAGCCCTCAGCGAACAGGTAGCTCTTATGATAAAATAAATTGTCTTCCCTTCCCATGACAATTCTAATTCAACCTAAAGTATATTGTACTCAATCAGTGAATACATTATTATAATCAGAAACACTTGTTTTCATTTCTCGTAAAAAACTCTGAAGAATTAATTATATCCTCAGACCTAATGCAGTCAAAGAATAAAAAATTAGGAGAGAGATACTAAATCTTTTTCTTCTCAAAATTTATTCTGGTGAGAAATCTTGTTACTACCATTAATAAGGAAATCCTATTTAAAGAAAACTATTTGTTTACTTATCACTTGTTAATTTTATAAACCTTGACAGAATCTCAGACGTGTTAAGCGTTTTGCACGAAAATAAAATATCCTTACATCTTTAGTTTTCTTCTTTAAAAATTTATATATATATATATTGTAAAATATCTACTCCCTACTCTTATTCCTGATCCCCGAATTTGTGCTAATACACTATGAAGGGCATTATATATATACTAATATATATATATATATATATATATAATAAAGTAATAATAAATATATATAATTATAGACCTAAATAATAGAATAATATATATATATATATATATATGGAAAGATTTGCTTTCAAACAGAAACTCGTCGCTATGAAGATATACATGCAACGCTGACATCATATCTAACGTCATCTTCGTCCCTTGACATGCTGTTGACGTCAGAAGTTGCGTAGAACGCTTTCGTCAGTGTAATATATATAAATATATATAATTGAATATATATATCTATTATATAATATAATATATATATATCAGATATAATGATAATATTACTAATATATTATACTATATAGTATTATATACTATATATATATATAAAATAATATATAATATATATAATATAATATAGTATTATATATATAGATACATATTATCATATATATATATGAGTATATTATTATACTATATATATATATATATAACCCTAGATTAAAAAAATATAATATTTTGAATCTCTCTCTCTCTTCTCTCCTCTCTCTCTCCTCTCTCTCCTCTCTCTCTCCCTCGCTCTCTCTCTAAGTGCGCTAGGTGAGATCACCGATTTTACTAACTAACTAACCTAACTACTAACTAACTAACTAACTAACTAACTAATCTAACTATATTTCAACTCTAACTAACTAACTAACTACTAACTAACTACTAACGATTGTCGTGGTAAACTAACTAACTAACTAACTCAAACTAGTAATATCTTATATATATATATATATTATTATCTATATTTTCTACCTATATATATAATAATATATAATAATATTAAAAATATATTCATATAAATAATATATATATATAGATATACTTAAAGAAGGATTATCCTATATATATAATATAGATATAATATATATAATATGTAAATATTTTTCTCTCTCTATTCCTCTCTCTCTCCTCTCTATTATATTTATTATTTATTATGTGATTAATAAATATTATATTATAGATATATTATATATATAGTATTATATATATATATATATATTTGAGTATTATATATATATATATATATATATATATATATATATAGTAATATAATATATATATACATATAAATATTATATATAAGAGTATATATATATATATCAATATAATAAAAATTATATATATAATAATATAAATAATATTCACATTTTAATATAAATAATTAGTAAATTCCAACAGTGTCTGCCCTATCCGCACTATTATTCCTAATCCTAAAACAATTAAAAAAGAACTTGAAAGTACGATCGAACCTAGATTGTGATACCTGGTCGGCAAAAAACTAACCTAACAAGATGATTCATGTTTTACCAAATTGAGAAACACGAAAACATAAACCGTGATTATTTGAATGTTTTGCCCCAAGCGCCCGCCTACTAAACTCAACCGACATCAGTTTTATACATCACATTAAAGAAAAAATCCGTGTTCTTCCACAATATTCCACATTGGCGGAATATATTATAAAATACGTAGAATTAATTAATTATAGTGAGAAGAGCAAAAATTAATATGAGATATTTTCCCTCAACTGAAGTAGTGTTTTATATATATATTAAATACGTATTTAAATACTATATAAATATATATAATAATATTATTAATAACCATCATTATAATATTAATTTAATAAAACATATATAAAAATAATAAATAATATTATACCAAAAATACATTATATAAATACAAATTAATTAGAAAAATAAGAATAATATATTTATATAAGTTAATAAAAATAAAAAATTATAATAACAATTAAAACGTGGAACTTTATATCGATATTAAAAGAATTTTTTTAATTAAGATGATATAACTCAAGACATTTTATATTATATTAGTAGATGCTGACTTACCGTATTCTACATTACTAATAACGATTCTCGAATATAGGCGATTTAAAGCAATTATACTATAATGATAACATTATGTATTATGGATAGCTATAATTGTAGTATGTTATATACTGTAATGATATATTTGTATGAAGTTTTACAAACATTCCGTTATATATGGTTATTTTCTATATATGAGTAGGGGTGAGCCCACTCCCCGTTAACGCAAAAAAAGGAGCAGTATCCATTTATACGCTATATCTCATTTCACTCTTTGAGACGAAGCTATCCACTTCGCTATATTATACCGATTTATCATGTTGCAAAGAGCAAGTAACACTGCAGCACGATTACTTAAGATGGATTAACCTCACGGAGTTGATTTAGTATTTTATACTTTATAACAACTTATATATTTTAATTTTCCAGATAATTTACTAAATGCTTTATTTATATTGGTGATTTGTGATTATAATATTTATAATTATTTACTATAATTATTAATTAATTTTATAAAAATGATAAGTATTTTATCTATTTTCATGTATAAGAATTCGAGATAGCTCATTATCATAAGGGTCTTAGTTCTTTTGCAGGTACGAACGATTATTATAATTCCACCAGATACTAACTGTGGTTGGTGGATATTGATGAGTTATGCTGCCAAAAAAGATATGCTTAATCATCGTTCCCTTACATCATTTCCAACAACATATCCTAAATTATTTTAATCTCAGACACACTATTCACAGCTGTCTCACCAACTGACATATAATTCACACTGAGTAATCTGTCACATTCAATCAAACAACCACAAACTAGTTTATCTTATCTACGCTACTCATTATCTATAAACCATCTCATTATTATATACAACGCTTGCCAAAGATCCATCTACAATCCTCTCAAACTTATCTCTCAGATACGCCACACAAAACCAAAATCCCCCCCTCATATATAAGGTTAGTATTAGGTCTTATCCATATCCACTTCTCTTCCATTCCATCATTTATAACAGAGTTGTGGAGTCGGTAATGATCGACGGAGACTGAGGAAGTCATGATAAATTTTATAGAAGAAAAAGTGAGTTATAAGTCTGAGTATAAGTCTAGTTAATTTTGAAAGATGAGGTGGAGTCGAGGGGTCGTGAGGAAAATTTTGAAAAAACATTACCTTCACAAACCCTGATCCTAATACGATACCACCTCTAAATTCTTCCGAATATAACTATTTCATTTAATACTATTTATAAATATAAATTTGATTAATGTTAACTAGTTACGTTTTACTAAAAACCAATGCCTCAACTCCGCCTATATTTATTAAAACATAACCACATTTATCATTAATATTATACTATATTCTTACATAACATCAGCTTATTATATCAATCTCAATTCAGAAGCTTACACACTCAGCACTATTAATATATTAATCAATATAACACTACTGCCATTAGAAGTCATTCCTTATATAAATCATTTCATACGCTTGTATTACACATTAGAAAACAAAAATAAAACTACTAATAATACAAATCTTATTCATTCTCCATACCCTCATTATTTCTACTAATCTTTTATTATTTTCACTTTTATTAATAATAAGAAGATTTGATCCACACATTTTCTATTACCACTTCTAAATAGCCACCTTAATATACTTTATCGCAATCCGTAGCCTTACAATCATCAGACGTCAATTCACTTTCGACCAAAATATATTAGTATAATATTTCATTTCCAATTCTATATATATATCATTTAATTAAATATACTAATTTTCCTATTTAATTATTCCTTATCACAATTAACCTTATATCTCATTTTATTACCCATATATATATATAAGTATATACTATATTAGTATTTATTATAACATATTACTTTTCTATCCTTCCAATCCCTCGAAACTTATGCTCTTACCAATAAAACATATGTTCACCAACTTTTCCAAATAATACACTAATCATATCATTCCATCTCGCCTTCTCAGTTGTCTTGTAATTCAGTATATTCTTAACCAGGTAAATTTCATATTTACTATAACTATGTATAGATATATATTACCAATGCTTCTAAACTTTATTCAGCTATACTACACATTACTTACTTCTACTATTCCTATAACAAATGACTATCAATCCCCCAAATAATATACCTATAATCTACTTCCTTTGCGTTAGAGCCATCATACGATAACGACAACCTAAACAAATCTGGTTGGTATGGCACCTCTTCACTTTTATGATGGACGGCTCAAAATGTTTTAGTGCCATATTTTCGAAGTTGTGCGTTGTCCAACCACACTTCTAGATCACATTCATCTCTCACATCTCAAACATCTGTAACATCTGGCATCACCTCTAAGTCTCTCCTCCCATGCAAATACATTAATGCCTCTTGTTAGAGTAAGTACCATAATATTGGAGATACTAAGATTCTAAGTCGATTTCTAGAAAAGTAGTAATATATTACCGATAATTCAGAGAGTATTAGTGTACAATCGGCACCATAGTGCTCCCGTATACTTGACTTAGTATAAGGTTTATAGTAAATTAATCGTTAATTAATAATAATAACAATATTTGTATCTTTATATATATTTTTATCGAATCCTTAACATACTCTGAAATTATGATCGTATTACAGATTCTTAGGATCTGAGAATTCCCTCAGATAGTAATATCTCCCTTAAGAAATGATCGAAATATCTAAAATAGATAGTATGGAAAAATAGATTCTGACATTCGTATACAGAAAGTAGAAATAAGCGACTAGTGAGGAGTCTGAGTTTCATAATAATAGTCATCAGTTACTATATATATAATATATATAATAGTACCGCACCTAGTATGTTAGAGCCGGTCATATAAGGTATTCATAGTCTAGTATTGCTATAGCTAAATAAACTTTACGTATATAAACAACATAATATTATAGGTAGTCCTTAATATATGTATATGAGCTTGTAAATTATTTCGAATAATATAATAGTTGGTTTACAAACCATTATACACAAGAAATAAATAAAATAAACACTAATAATAAATTCTTATCTTATTATATGTTATATAAACTTACATAAATAGCGTTTATTTGTTTTCCAATATATCTACCTATAAGTGAAATTAAACAAGTAAATTCAAAAACAGTACCTCCTCACCCTAATTTACTAGATCTATATATTGATCTATTATATTCTATTATGAATCTTTAATTGTATCTATATTGATCTATGATTCTATTAATTCAATAAGTATATTTATTTACTAAATTGTCACGTTATATATTATTATTATTTATATTCTATATACCTTTATAATGCAATTATATAATCAAGTAAAGTATTATATATTAGAGCAATTCTAACCACCCCACCCATGATCTATTACTCTACTGATCTATTGATCTATTATCTATTGATCTATTATCATTGATCAGTCGATTATCATATACTAATATGCATTTATTCCAAATCTATTTACAAAGAAAGCTACCAACTAAAAAAGTCTAAACAGGAGTCAGTAAATTCAGATTAAAGAATGCGAGAGAAGCGCACACACACACCCCTTTAACTACATCGTAGTATACTGTTACGGTCAAATCCGATTATATCTTATACAAAAAGTATCAAATGTTTTACATACAACTTAAACATAAACGTGCGTAAATCAATCACGTTACTAGACAAACAATCCAACACCACCCTATCTTGTCCACCTCTCTGTGATCTAAGTATACACGGTATTATCTATTTAGTTATCAAACAGTGCGAGATTTTAATTAGTCAAAACCGTGTGATCTATCTGTGTCACCCCACCCATCATGTCCCTAATCAGTAAATATAGTAATCAGTAAATTCAAACCAGCCATACCACACTGTCCACCGTATATATTTGAATATCTAATATCATATTATTTTATGTAATAATTAGTAAGTTTTACAAATTACCTCAAATCAAGTAAATACAAATACCAATCCACTCACTATCACCAACTATACCATCCCACCCTTCCATTAAATCTATCTAATTCATTATTGATCTTAATATTTATTCAATAATCACATTTCGAGTATCTAATTTCTGAAATATAAAATCAATAGCAAATAAAAAATTAAAAGTTCTTGAAGGAATAAAATAAGATTTAAATAGATTTTGCTTAATAACTTAACAAAGTGATTATTCATCTAATTAATAAAAATAGTTATACATAACAGCGTCGCGCCTATTTATATAAATAATAATAAGAAAAGTACGTATATTATCAAAACAACAAATCATAAAACACATCCTATTAAACACTAATCAACTTTAAAATTATACAATAGTTCCTAAACATACTTAACAATTAAGTAAATAACTTAATACATAGCATACAAAATAACCTAACTCAATGCTAAACCTTTTATCATAAGCATATATCTCAACGATAAACAATGTTTAATTAGTATATTAATCAATTATTAATATTTAACAAAATTATCATAACTCTTTAGTTCTTCTACAGTAAAATACTGTAATCATATACGTAATATTATATTATGCTAACGTAACAAAGTTATATTATCACTAAATCATAAACTAAAAGCTACATACATTCATATCTAAAACTTAACGAAATAAGTCACAAACTGAAACTAGACACTGATCAACATCCTTAAACAAAAAACTTGAGTTAATCGGTATACAATAATTCACATTATAACTAAAACTATGTTTAAATTAAACTATAACATAGCATACTAAAGACGTAAACCTTAATTCTAACAATCATATATGACAACGTATAATTGTTTGACATTTTTGACTTTAGCTTCAACAAAAGTACTAGAAGCTATAAATATTTAAACAAAAATTATCTATCTTCCCCAACTATACTTACTACCTAGCGGAAAATATATACTCTAATAATTAAATAATTTCCATTAATCAATAAATCAATACATTAAGCAAACTAAGTATAACTAAAAATAATATATAATGTACAAACTGACTAACTATATAAAATACATAACTTAATCATCACATAAGCAAGCTTTTAATACACATCAAAGGTCCACACTTAACAACACAGTTATAAAGTCAACTAACATTGGTCATTAGCAATATCTAACCTTATATTCATAACTTTTCATATACTAAATAACCGCTTACGAATTTTTAAACATTAATTACTTACATATACTCTAAAACGTTTACACGATAAAATGTTAATCATAATCCTTGTCTATTTATCATAAAGACGGTTTCAATATATTTCATAACCATATACTCAAATAAGTTTTTTACTTTAAACATATTAATATTTAATCAAAAGTTTTTATATATTCATATATAACCTATGAGCCTGAAAGTTCATGAGAAAGATATCCAGAGCAAATAATATGCGAGAAACATAACAAAAGATTTGTATCCAAACAGAACAGATAAAAAATAACAAATTTTACCAAACATAACATAAAAAAATAGATTCTGAATTCAGAGCATAGAATAATAGTGTGCAAGAGAAGATATAAGAGATGGATATCAGTTATACCATTTAAAGGCGAGCAGTAGAGTTACGAAGTAAGAATCTAAACACCGAGAGAAGAACCCGACCCTATTACCCGGCCCCTAGACCCTACCCGAACAGCCGTTTTCGAATGGAACCTGATTAGATGCGTAAGAGATTGATCTAAGGAGCATTCATGAGTCACGATCATACGAGTAAGTCAGCTCGTGAGTAGTAATAAAAAACATAAGCAGATAACTAATTGAAGTTCGTCTTGTCCATAACCTATACCAATACATAATATTAATTAGCTAAAAAATAATACAATGTATTTTTATATCAATAATAAGGTCAAACTATATTACCAAACTTTTAAAGTTATTTATAATTGTACAACGACCATAACCTTAACTCAACTCCTTACAGTCCAACTCTGAAAGTAATACATAACTATAAAACTAATTTATATAACAAATCCAATATGTAATTTTTAATAAACAAGTATATATATTATTATAAGTATATATATATATATAATATATTTAATATTATATATAATATATATATAAAGATTAATATATATTAAGCACATACATATACATAAATATATCGAAATAAATACCTATATAAACCGCCTACCACGTGGCCTAAATGCATCTCAACACTTACATTACACACTTTAGTATATTATACATATCTGCTGCATACCAACAAAATAACTATAATACTAAAATGCTATTGCTGAGAAGTAATATTTTAACAAAAATTTTAGACAACCTTATATCTAGTTCCATACTTGACAACGAATATTTAATGCCTTAGTCACATGCTACAACTATATCTATCAGTTCTAATAGTGTTTCAAAACTGTGTTAACAACATACATAAAATATTATCATTCTCACAAACCTGACCTAAATATCATAATCCTTCAACCTGACTTCATATATCTATCTCATAACTGCCATACTATTACTACATACTACTTACTCCACCAACTATAAACAAAAAAACTAAATAACCTCACAAATTGTTAGACTCACGCTGATTAAATAAAATGACTAGGTTAAGTATATTACCCTTAATAATTAATAAAAAAATAACATAAGAAAATTGAATAGTAATATTAATATTAATCAATTGATTATATAAAATTCAACTTAGTATAAATACTAATAATAAATACAATCATTTAATACCAATCCACACCAATTCACCATCATAATTCTCCTCTCCATCGCTCCATTCCACCAAGCATTAAAACACACCTGATTGTTTTCATATATTAATTAATATTCGTGAGTAAGATTAGAATCATTTTGAATTAATAACAATAAACATTTAATAATAATAATAATAATATAATAATAATATAATAAAAATCTGTAAAATTCTTAATTATACTCACTAATAACCAATAACGATATCAAAATACAACCCACAACAGTCAGAATGCTGGGAATAAAGTCATAATAAACTAAGAATGAACTTTCGCAAAAATTTGTGCAATAAAAGGAAATAATTAAAGATGTTCCAACTACAATAGATAAAATGCGGTAATAGATATGAACTAGCTATAGACTCTAGCGTGAAATATTAAGAATACAATAGTATTAATACAAATACAAGTATTACCCAATACTTTTGAGCTAGCGAGGATCTAGAAGTATAGAATAGAATCTAACAATATGATAGCGATAAAGAACAGTAAGACACTTCAGATAGCGACTCATTATTTTATACACCCTAGATCATCTTTATACATACAGTTTTATTACATATAATACTATTAGATTATATCAATAATACTTATAACATATAATAGAAAAATATAACAAAACTATTAATAATAATAATAATAATAATAATAAATAAACATTCCCTATTAATTTAATAATCTATTATAAATATAATCATACAACCAATCAAATAATTATAATACTTATAATATAATAATAATAATAATAATACTGATAAGAAACATTCGTAACTCAATCTCCACATACTACTTCCATCAAAATAATATCAAATACTTAATAAAGACTAAATTAATACCTTAACATAAACTTTGAATAATAACTCAAATTACAACGATAAATCATCCTATACCCTAATATAATCGATAATATTATGATATTATTAATAACTAAATAAGTCTAAATAAATCATCACAAAAATAAATAATTACCTACTTTATTATCAAAAGTGATTAAATTAGACTAACAAGAACTAAATTATACAAATACTACTAAAATGTATATACTACCCAACTTAAATCCCAAACATAACAGCAACCAAATGCCTAATAAACATAAGTAATTTAATTCATAAACTAATAATATCCTAATACATATAAACACAATATAGTGAACTCAAAACCCCCACATCAACCAGTGACATTACATAGAACTATATGGAAAACTTAATAATAAACTACTTAAACATAATTCATATACATAAAGATAGTTCACTATTCTTAATATGAAATAAATTAATATATTAATGAAATTACTATTTAATTAAATACATATATTAGAATAAAAATCGAATAGTACACTATATCAAACATAATAATTCTAATGGAACACAAAAATCCATAATATAAAACAAATATTTTACTCAAACAAATGAATAAAACTTATATAATATAACTTAATAAATGACCTAGTACGTTATATTAATACATAATCAATCACAACAAATCATATCTACATAATAGATGATAATACCAAATCACTATTAATAATCCAATATAAATTAAATACTTATACTATTATATTCATATCATTTAAATCAAACACAGTTTTAAGTTCACATTATACAATATAGTTTAAATATTAATAAACAATAATAAAATAGTTACAGAAATATTTACAGAAATAAAAAACGATAATAATCACATTATATAAAATAACATAATCTATATAACAATTCATTGAGAGTCTGAAAATAAAAACTTACAACAATAAATAAACAAAACATCTTGGAATTCTACGAAATATAATAACTATCCTAATAATATAATAAATAGAATACCTATAATATGAATAATTAAATAGTATTCATTAACCTATTCACCTTCATCATAAATCAAGTGAAATAACATGACAATCACTTAAACCAATAAACCCTACAATATGGATAACAAACACTACAGGCTAACATTTCACGAATAAAAACATTTAATATTTTGGATCATTTAGGAGGTTCATTATATAGTCCAACAATCATAATAATTTTACACAACTCAATACAATAATTACAAGAGTACAAAGCAAGACAATCAATAACATGACATACAATTCAAGATCAATAATAATAAAATATATCAAAGAATAACATTTTTGTTAATAATAGAACAAATAAATAATTAAATTACAATTACAAACTAAACCAAATTTACATAATTGAAGTTAATAGTAAACATTCAAGTAATAAAAAAAATAAGTAAAATAATATTTAATACAAATAATATAGTTATTAAACATTAATACAATAATAATAATAATTAATATAATATAAAATATATAAATTAATAATAATTAAATTTAATATAAATAATAATATAATAATAATATTATAAATATAATAATAATATTATAATAATAATAATTATAATATAATTAATTATGAAATAATAAAGTAATTAATAATAATATTAAATTTTAAATAATATTAATAATTATAAATAATTATTATATTAAATATAATATAATTAATTAAATAAAATTAAATTAAAATATTATAAATAATATATATTAAATATATTAATTAATAATATATTAAATATAATATAATAAATAATATAATAATAATTTATAAATAACTAACAATATTAAGATTTTAATAATTTAGATTATAAAATAATAATAGAAATAAATAAATAATAAATAATAAATATAAATTAATTTTAATATTATACATATAATGATAATAATTATATAAATAAAATTTAAGAATTAAATAAATTAATGATATAAATCTAACAATTTATAATAGTAAAACTAATTAATAAAATATTAAATAATTAATAATCTATGAAATACATGAGATACCATCCATTTTAAACAGCGTTAAACCTTGTATATTGCAAGATATCGATTCAAGTAATTAAGCTATGTGATTTTCAATTTTCAACTCAGGTATTTTGATACAAATATTAAATAATAATGATATAATAATTACAATATAACAACACATTAATATAATAATAATAATATAATAATATATTATAATAAATAATAATAATAATTATAAATATTAATTGATAATATAATTATAATAAATAAGATAATATATATAAATAATTAATATATAATTGAATAATAATATAATTTAAATAATAAATATTATGAAATTTATAATTAGTTACATAGATATATATAATTATAAATTAGAATTAAATATATAATATGATATAGAAATAACTACCCAAAGTAAAACGAGATAATAATATATTAATAAATAATATAGATAATAATTTACACTTAATTAAATTAAATATTATAATATAATAATAATAATTAATAAATAAATAATAATAATAAAATAATAATTATAAATAAATAATTAATAAATAAATATATAATAATAATAAATATATAATAAAACATAAATTATAATAATCAATTATAAATAGAAAAGGAAATTAGAATAATTACAGAACTTGGCTAATGTTCATTAATATGCTAAAAATGTAATTTATCTAATTAATAATAATTATAATAATAATTAATTAAATAATTAATAATAAATAGATAATTAATTATAAATATATGATGAAACTTAATAAGGATATAAAAATAGAAAAGGGATATTAGAAAATTACAGAACCATTTCATTAAATGCTAATTAAATTAATATATAATAATAATAAATTAATAATATACAAGCAATAATTAATTAATTATGAATAATAAATCTGATATTTCCAGTAGAGTAAAACTAATTAATAATAGATAAATAATAATAATAATAATAATAATATGTAATTAATCACCATATCAAATAAATTCCAATAGTGAAGGAGTAGGTATATATAAATAAAATTATAAACCAATTGAATATAAAACAAAATATAATTTTTATTTCATTCCTATAATATTTCAACTTTATCAAAAATAAGTCCATAATTCTCATTTAGTTTATATAAAAGTCCTGTACACAATATTAATAACTCACTGTAATAAAAATCTAAATGTTTTAGAAATGTTAAAACATTAATATTTAAAAAAAATTAACAGTCCAAAAATATAATAAGAAATAAATAGAATAGGTAATATAGAAAATTACAGAATTATAATTTATTAATATTAAATAAATTAACTATGAATAATATTTATTTAGTAATTTATATAATAATAATAATATAATAAATAAATATAGTTAATAATAAATAATAAAATAATAATAATGAATAATAATAATA
>JABUQX010019345.1:22500-30469 GCA_015478945.1 Trachelipus rathkii | reverse complement strand
CTTAACCGGAACCCCAGAGATTCGCGCCACTACCTCAAGGGGCCTTTCGTCTATCCGTTGTTATCATTTGACAAAAACTATGTCGCCTTTTACGTGCCCTCTGCAGTGAACAAGAGACATCTATGTGCGATAGGTTCTCCATGCTGCACTTCTAGGAAAGCCCCATCCTCGCCTTTTTAGATATTCCACATGCATCTATGACTATCTCTCCTCGAAAACGTGTTGCTAATCTGTCGGAAAACTTGCTTTTTAAATAACCCTGCCTGCCTCTCACTCCCCCGACACCGTAGCAAGTAGCCGGGCGTGGACTGTTACTATACGTTTTCATTGTACGATCGAACTCGCGTTTTATTATATTTTATCCCGCTTAGCGACTAGCAGCAGTGCGCAATTCGCACTCTGATTTCGTTACACTATTACTTATGGATAAGAAAAAGCAGTAGACCAGGCACTAAAAACACTAAAATCCGAAACATATTTATAAATAATATAATATATAATAATTTAATAATAAAATAATAAATAATGAACGTAATAATAATAATAATATAATAATAATAATAATCAATAAATATACTTGCATTAAAATGTATTTTAGGTTTGATGTACATTATAGGCGGCGGCCTCAGTTATCTCATCATATCATCATCTATTCATCATCATTCATCATCATCTCATCATCTATCATCATCCATCATCCATATCATATCTTCATCTAATGTAAAGGCTCATATACAACTGGCATGACGTGGTGGGTGCACAGTTGCGGTTATAATACTACATTCGTTAACGAGGACGTGGAATCTTCGTGGGGATCTGTTCCTGTCTTGCACAGCAAGATGGTTTTCTTTAGGCTTCTGTTAAAAGGATATATATAATATATATATAATATATATTATATATATATATATATATTATATTAAGTATTATATATATATATATATATTATATCTCTGAAAGATCCAATGTTCCTCTCTGCGTATACCTGATACTAAGCCTGAAAACTACTAGATCCTGAACTCGTCGATTAACCCAGAGTGCTCTTGTCACAGCCTCCTATTCTGATAGATCGCTTAGCCCTGTAGTTTTTGGTCCGTTCCTTATAGTGATGTAACCATCTCGTTCTTTCATGGTTATCACCTTCACCACCTCCATGTGGTTTCGACGATGTAACAGATGGCTCTAATCTGTAATACATTATATAATATATATATTATAAATATAAATATATATATATATATATATAGGTATTATATATTATATATAATTATATATACTTATATATTACTATATATATATATATATAGTATATTATATATATATATAATATATATATAGTATAATTTATATATAATTATATATATAAATATAATATATATATATATATAAATATCTATATATATATACTATACATATACTATAATACTATAATATACTATTAGTTTATCATATATATAATATAATAATATATATTATACTATATATATATGAATTTGTTATTATTATATATAACCTATAGCAGTCAGTCTATTATATATATACTATAATATATAGTACTACACCGCTAATAATATACTAGCCTAATTATAATAAACTAAAACTATATATACCTATATTAATGATATTATGGTTCATATAATGATAGAATATATATATATATAATATAGTATATATAAATAATATATATATACTATGTATATAATATATATTATATTAGATATATATATATATATATATATAATATATATATATAATTATATATATATATATATATATATATTATATATATATATATATATATATAGCTATATATGTATAGTATATATATTATACTATATTTATATACTATATATATAATAATATATATATACTATATATATGTATATATATAATTATAATCATAAATACCATGATACCACCACTCCACGCCCGGCAATTGCCCTTTTCAAAGGAGTTGAAAGCAAAAAAAATAAACAGAACAAAATATTAAATATTAAAATAAAATTCCATAAAGAAAATATTATTTTAAATAAAATGGACAGAGGATCCTACCCTGACCCTTGCTGAACGATATTCCCTCAGGGGTGCGCAGACGGCGGGGAAGCTTAAATGGCAGGAAAATAATAGTGCCGGGGAAATAAAAGAAGGCAAGGAGTTCCACAAAAACAGATGTGGCTGGAAAGAAGGGGGTACCATAACGAGTGATCCGTGAGTCTCCAATAATTCACACAATTTCGATGAGAGAACAAGGCACCACCTCCTGTGTTACGAGGGTGACGCAGTGGGGGGAATGGAATACGAGGTATCGACTTGTGGCACGCGGGTCGAGGTCAATTCTCGCGCAGCAACCTGCACTTAGTTACCTATGAAAAGAGATAGGACTACGTCACGAACGCAGAGCAAGAGGCGTGATGATGGGACGGTGAGCGCGCAAACGTCCATTATTATTATATATTATTATATATTATTATTATTATTGATAGTAGCAGCTTAGCTATAGTAGTAGTAGTAGTAGTAGTAGTAGCTAGTAGTAGTAGTAGTATTATTATTATTAATTATGTATTATTATTCATTATTATTATTATATATTGCAAACATTGTCCTTTATTATTAATATTATTATTTATTCATTATTTATTAATTATGAAATGTATGATTATTCTTATTATTAAAATTATTTATTCATTATTATTATGTATTTATTATATTATTATTTATTATACCTTTTCATTATTATTATTTTATTGATTACTATTAATTATTATTATTATTTATGATATTTTTTTACCCCTACAGTGGATCTTTGTTGGCCATTGTTATTAATATTATTTATTATTATTATTATTATTATTATTATTATTATTATTATTATTATTATTATTATTATTATTATTATTATTATTATTATTATTATTATTATCGATTATTTTGTTATTATTATTGATATAGTAATAGCTTAGTAGTAAAGGATTATTTTATTATTGATTATTATTATATATTTATTATTATTATTGTTATTATTATTCATTATTATTATATTATTGATTATAATTATATTATCATTATTATTATTTTAAATTATTATATATTATTATATATTATTATTATTATTATTATGATTATCTATTATTATTAGTATATTATTATTATGATTATTATTTATTATTATTATATTATTATTTATATTATTATTATATTATTATATATTATTTTAATGATTGATTATTATTATAATTATTATTTATATATTTTATTATATTATTATTATTCATTATTATTATTATTATTATTAGTATTATTATCATTATTATATTATTATTATTATTATTTTTAATTGATTATTATATATTATTACTTATTATATTATTGATTCATTATTATTATTATATTATTATAATATTATTATTATATTATTATTATTATTATTATGTATTATGATTATAGATTGATTCAAATTATTATTATATATCATTATTATTATGATTATTATTATTATTATATTATTATTCATTATCTATTATTATTATTATTGAGGATTATTTATTAGTATTGATTGATATGTTGGATGTGATTGATTGGATATTGGATGTATTGTGGTTTATGGGATTATGTGATTATTTATTAGATGGGATTTATTTATATGTATATATTATTATTGATAGAATGTGAGGTGTATTGATGTTGTATTGATAGATGACGATTTAATCCTATGTTGATTGATGGATTATTTTTATTTTTTGAATTATTATTTTGTATTTATTTGGATTGATTATTGATTGATGATTAAATTATTAATTATTTCTTAATTGTGTTGTTTGAATGAGTTATACAGCAGTAAAGTATCATGTCAGTAAGTCCAGTAGTAGTAGGATCGCTATATAAAAACATATAGTGGATCAATCAGGATGTCTATATTTTCAATTATATATAAATAGGGAATGTCAATTTAGAAATTGTTTATCTGTTTGATTTGGTATTCAAGTAAATGAGAAAATGATTTTGACATTGGCCACTAATCAATAATCAATAAATAATCCCGAATAATAATAATAATAATAATAATTGCATAATAATAATAATAATAATAATAATAATAATAATAATAATAATAATAATAATAATAATAATAATAATAATAATAATAATAATAATAATAATAAAAATAATAATAATAAAAATAATCAGCTCAATAATAAAACAATAAAATATATAATAATCGAAATACATTATAATGAATAATAATTAAAAAATAATAATATATAATAATAATCGAATAATACATAATAATAAATAAATATCAAAATGAATGAAATTAATCAATAATAATATATATATCAATAATAATAATTTCATATAATAATAAATTAATAATAATATATAATGGCGAATAATAATATACATAATATAATAATAATAAGTTGTAAAACAAAAAAATCAGCTGCAATAATAAAACATAAGGAAGATAGGGATTGATCTTTATTACTTTAAAATTCAGGTTTTTAATATATCTATGAAAAGATTTAATAAGAGTGAGTAACTCCTGAACATTTTTAGGAGGTTATCCCAGTCATAAATACCTTTGTATGAAATCTCCCACAGAGGTTTAGTTGGTTTTCAAAGAATCTAATTTCACAAAATTATTATTATCCCAGGTCAGCAAGAACTGACTTGAAAAGCGTAAGTCTTTTGTCAACTATGGAACTAAAAGAATGGATATATTTGAAATAAATAAAAGAAAGGCAGTCAAGTTTTTAACAAAGGTCACAGGAATCATAGCAACCGATACTTGGTGGTATGAGACAAATCCAGAACTAAGTGATCATAGTGAAGGACAAACAGGAAAAAATGGAATTGCACTCCATGGAAATTTTATGCACCACTTGGCAAATGCATTGAGGTAGTTCTAAGGAAGGAGCATTCACGATTTAATTTAAATAAAATTGTAATGATAATATGATTAATCAATTATTTATGAATGAGACACCATCCAGATGGTGAAAGCAATGCGAAATAAAATCGGGAAATTCTAACGATAATCGTAATTGATTGAAGCACACACGCATTACCAATGAAGAAAATAAAAATAATAATAATAATAAAATAATGATAATAAATAATAATAATAATAAAATTAATTAATTAATGAATGAATAATAATAATCAGATAAATAATAATACATTACAAAATACATATTATACTAAATACAATACGAAACTTAGATTAATAATAATAATAATAATAATAATAATAATAATAATAATAATAATAATAATAATAATAATAATAATAATAATAATAATAATAATAATAAAAATAATAATAATAATAATAATAATAATAATGAATAATAATAAGTAATAATAATATAATAATAATCCAATAATAATTATATAATAATAATTAATAAATAATAATAATAATAGTAATATTAGATAATAATATTAATTCTAATAATCATAAAAATAGTAACAAAATAATAATAATAATAATAAAAACTGCAAAATTTTTCTGTCGCAAAATTTAAAATATTTGTGAGCGGAAATATTATTGAAAGGAATTATTCATGTGCAAAATGTTTTATCAAAAAAGAAAATAATAATAAAAAAATCTCTCAACAGCTCACTTGAATCCGCTTTTACAGAAACGATTTCGCCTATTCAGCGCCAATTGCATACAACATTCTATATGCTCGAAATATGAATAAGAGTAGTTTTCTAGCCATTTCTTATTATATATATATATATTATATAATATATACTGAAAATAGTACTTATATTTATACTTGTACTTATATAATATATAATTATAATATATACTTATTATATATATATATCATATATATATATAAACTGATATTTTAAACAAATATTTATATAGATGAAAAATTAGAGACATATTTCCAGTATCTATAATTTTTTATTTATTATCAATTAGATTCTTATATTATATTATATGTCTTTGTAGCCTTAGCCTCAGTATAAGAGCGATTTCAATTCCTTATTCATTTTCATTGCTCGCACACACAAAAAAGTGTTTCCCCTTCATAAGAAAATAAGGTAAAAAATTTGTGAGTCCATTCCACTTCTAGGCAGAGGTGAAATAGCAGGTCACACTACTGTTGCCGACTTATAGGCGTCTCTTTAGGGCAGCGTCCTAATAATTGTTGACTTTCCTCCACGTCCTTACTATTAGAGCCTCATTTTAAACCGCTCTACTCTTTTCTCACTGTTATCGCACCCCTTTCCGCCCTTAAAAGCAACCCTAATTGAACACGCCTTCGCAATCTGAAGTTTCTCAGTCAATTTTGAGGGGGAAAAGACAGAACCGCAACTTGTTTCATGTACCTCTTCAATAACATCTGCTTCGCTGTTTTCTGGACATTGTTTTTCTGGCAATGTATGTCATATTTTCAGTATTTTCATTTTTTAAAAGCCTATGTTTTTGACATTTTTCGCTTCAACTTCTACAATGTTTTTCGAAATGACTTCAAACTTGAATACAATATGGTATTTCTTTGTTTCAAAATGAAAGTAGTTTTTTGATTTTTTGAAATTTGTGATCAGCAATGTTGAAATTTAGATCCCACTTTTTTTTTGTTTTTTAAAATGAAAAATTGCGAAAAATTAAACTATACCATTTTCCTGCCCCCAATGCGTACTGCGATGCAAAATCTCTATCACGAGCCATCATGAACTCAAGGAAGCGATGCACATTTTTTATCACAGCATTAAGATAATTTTGCTTCTTATGATGCTGTAGTTTTTGGATTTGTTCTGTGGAGCAAATTTTGTCAAGAGAACATCATTCTTTTTTGGAAATTTAAATAAAAAAAAAATTCTTTGAGTTTACAAAAAATATTTACAGGGTCGCATTACTCCTTCCAGGATGATCATCGCTTACTAATTTTTTCGGTTCTTGATACGACCTAAGTAAAAAGATGTATCTTTCTAGACTATACATACAAGCTGTGAAAATTCGATGTTGATCGGAAAAGTAGAAAAAAATATTTCAATATTTTTTTTTACTTGCCCGATCAACATCAAATTTTCAAGGCTTGTATAGTCGGACAAGATACATCTTTTTTAATTAAATAATATTTTTGTATACTCAAAAAGAAAATTTTAAAAAATTTCCAAAAATATTTTTTGGGAAAATTTGTTCCAAGACCAAATCCTAAACTACTGCATATGCAAGAAATTATCTAAGTAAAAAGTGTGCATCTACCTTAACTACATATGTTCTAAAAATTTCATCCAGATCGCATGAGCAGAAAAAATATTATCGCAATTTTTCATTTTAAAAACCAAAAAAAGTGGGTTTTGAATTTCACCATTGCTGAGCACAAATTTCAAAAAATCAAAAGAACTACTTCGTACATTTTGTAAATAATTGACCCATCTATGTATATTCCAAGTTTGAAGTCATTTCGATAAAATTGTCGAAGTTGAAGCGAAAAATGTCAAAAGCGTAGGTTTTGAAAATATGAAAATACTGAAAATATGACTACAGACAGAGAAAAACACACTACGACGTTATAGAGGTCAGAAAAAGTTGTTGTTTGCTTTTTTTCCCCATCTAAATTGACTGAAAATTATGACTTTTATGTCCATTTTAAAGGAGGGTGAAAATTGTGTAAAGCCCGAAGCAGATATTGGACCCTGCCCTTTAGAAGGCTCTGTATATTTTTTCAAGATCAAAGAAGTGAAACTGTTCCTGATTGCAAGTTGTGCTTCCAAAGTAATGTTCAGAGTAACTCAAGACTGGAAACGTCATTGACCACCCTGATACTTTGTACTTTTTGCATAGTCGAAGGAAAAACTTTATCTGAGTCCCTTGTTGAAGGATCTGTTTGTTAAAATTTGAGAGACATCGTTGAGACCAAAAAGAATCTAGTTTTGGTAGGTCATTTTGTTAAAATGTCCCATTTCTAGGACATTCCTCTTTCCCCTCTTTCCCCTCTTTCTCTTT
>JABUQX010019345.1:15000-17500 GCA_015478945.1 Trachelipus rathkii | reverse complement strand
TTCAGTAATAAATTTATGTTTCATTACATTAAAAACACGATATCATGTGTTTAAACACACACCGCTCCTAAAACTACACATCTTTTCACACCTTAACCTATGATTTTTTACGCATACATTTGTTATTTATGTTAAATAACAAATTTAACTTACGCAAAGTTCCGTACTCATGCTAACTTAGTTCATAGCCGTGATCATTTCCTTCAAAGATGTCTTGTATACCCTAACAACTATTCCACCTAGCAATACTAGGGTTAGCTGAATTTAACAACGCAACTGTATTACCCTAAGGTCTTCTCCTTCAATCATTCTACAAAGGATGCTAAAATTAAATTTCACTAGTTCATTATTTAATAAAGTTTCTAAAGGATTCATCTTTTCCCTTCTAGAAGTCTCATTTGTGGGACACCCCCACGAAGGGTGTAAGAAGTCCCATTTAGGGATCACCCAGAAAGGTGGTGTAAGGAAGGCAACTAAGGCCTCAGCCTGATGGGCTGAGGTCTTACCCCTCCTTTGGAGGGGTAATTCCTGCTTACATCAACCTTAAACCCTGCCATTCATTCCAATTATGTACCATTATCTTAAATCAAAGTCGCATTCCTTTTCATCAGGTACTTTTTCACTGATTCAATCCACTCTATCTTAGGTATCCCAGCCGGTCATTTTTCAACACCTTTACCTTTATACATCCTCTTAACCAACCAATTATCATTCATCTTTTCCATATTACAAAACTATTTTAATATACTTTCATTTAATCCCTCATTAATGCTTTTCTTAACACCAAACAGATACCTAACACCTGACACGCTTATTCCTCATTTAATCAATTATTCTCACACCTAACACGCCCCTAATATCATTAACCTTATCCGACTGCATCTTAGATCTATACCCAAATTCAACACTATAGTTTCGCTACGATATATTAACACCGTTAGCAACATACCTTAATGCAGAACATTATAGCACTAAAGACTTAGTCCCTTTACATTCACTAAAGATTTAATTCAACCAACCACCTTCCTTCAACTCCTAACTTTTCTACTAAACTCAGCATCATCAATTCCGTTTTCATCCATCATATAGAGTAAATATTTAAATTACGAAACATGTTGAAGTTGCTCACAATCTAACTTGAATTTCATACTGATGACTCTCCCCACCCACCAGCATCACCTTATTCTTATTTACATTTACTTCTAAACCCCTAATTTAACACACCCTTGGAAAATCCCCACTACCAATTTACTGGACATTTCTCTATGTTCAGAACGTTATGTGCATTATCTTATTCGCATTTGCTTGTAATCTGTAGATTTTTATCAAATTATTTAACTTTTATAATGGTCAATATTACACCATTTTCTTGAAATATTGTAAAATGATAAATATTTGGACTAGAAAAGAATCCATAAAAATCAATTAAGACCCCTGTGAACATTACCTCCCATTAGGTAATATCGTCAAATTCCATTCAAGTGAAACACAATCACCAGGGAGCTTAATGGTGTTTGAAGCAGTTGTGTCAAAGCACACTTCAATAAAGCAGTAAAAATATTGTCATATCCAATTTATGCAGAAGTTTAGCTGCATGAAGCATTCGTCTGTTCTTGACCTTTCCCAAAAGTGAAACTTTGGAGCTCCAAATAGCATTCCTCATTCGTAGAGTTCATAAAAACAACAAGTCGATTCATATTATGTTTTAATTCAGCATATCTTGGACAACCCTTAAATCCCAGTGAATGACAGATAGGACTTTCGGATATTCACAATTCATAGAACTTTAGCGATTTTGCCAAATGGTTAGGACGATGGGTAGTTCGTTCACACTCGCAGAATGCGTCGGTTCAAATTCTGGAGGAGTCACTTCCTTTATTTCCCCGTAAGGTCTATATTTTTTTTAAATTAACTGCGGTTATTGCAGAATATATATATATATATATATATATATATATATATATCAGATTAATATATATAATATATATATATATATATATATATATATTATATATATATATATAATATATATAAATATATATATATATTATATATATATATGCTGCAATAACAGCAGTTAAGTTAAAAAATTAAAAAAAAAAGACGTTAGGGGGAAGTATATATATATATATATATATATAATATATATATATATATATATAATATATATATATATTATATATATATATATAATATATATTATATATATATTATATATATATATATATATATATAATGGATATATAGTGCCCACAATACATATGGTGTTCTCATTGTTATATTGTATAATTGTTTTTAGAAAAAAGAGTGGTTTGAGTAAATATAAAATATATTTTTTATATAAACGCGAGTATTCAAAGAAAGGAATTTTTGAGATGCTCCAAGGTCATCTCGGAACTAGATTATACATCTCTTTTTTAACTTAAAATAAAGTTTTGTATTCATAAATTGATGTTAAATATATTATTTATTCTCAGTAAATGATTATATAATATTTATT
>JABUQX010019345.1:7500-10000 GCA_015478945.1 Trachelipus rathkii | reverse complement strand
AAACGTATTCAATCAGGCCAAAAGGAGTTGCAATGGCTGTCTTTGCGATGTCCTCCGGTCGTATTGGAATTTGATGGTATGCCCTCTGAAGGTCTATTTTGCTGAAGATAGCTGATCCATGTAGATGTTGTGAGAGACTTTGAATGTGAGGAAGTGGATAACCATCTCTTTTACTAATGGCATTCAAAGATCTGTAATCACCACAAGGTCTCCAGGTTCCAGGGGTTTTCTTTGGCACCAGATGGAGCGGAGAAACCCAAGAAGACTTGCAAGGTCTAATGGTTCTATTCTTCAAAAGATTGTCTAATTCTGCTTTAGCTGCCTTTTTTCTATCTTCGGGAAGACGGCGAGGTCTTGCAAACACTGGAGGAGAATCTCCAGTCTCTATATAGTGAACAGGGTCTTTTGGATTAAATTTAATGTTTGTCAAATCAATCGAAAAAGTTAACAAAGGAAACTCTTGAAGCAAAGATGAGATGTTGGAGTCCTCAATGTTAGCGTTGATTTGTAAGGAAGGAACTTTTACAGAAGAGACTTGAAGAGGTGCTAGAAGAGACGTATTTGTGTCTTGCGGAGCTCTCTTCCCACAATCGATGATTAAGTTGTAATGATGTAGAAAATCCATACCAAATATTGGCATTGAGATATCAGCTACGATGAAAGTCTAATTAAATTCTCGACGAAGCTTCTTGATTGTTATATATGTCGTTATTTCACCAGGACACTTGATGGGCAAGCCATTTGCCGTGGAACAATTGACATTAGTTGCAAATGGAGACATGTTAGCTACCATTGAAGAAGGCAAGCTTAAGACGGAGGCACCGGTGTCCAATAGGAAGAGAGTATCTGCGTCGAAAATTGTGATGTTGATAGTTAGTTGCGAATTAAATATAGCGCAGCAATCAGCTCACTCTTCTAGTTTCCGGTTGAGGCAGGAGAAGGAGCTCTAGAAGACGGACGAGACGAGGGTTGCACCTGAACGTTAGATTTATCCGGCCACTTGCACCATGGCCTGCATGTCCTTGCCTGTTGGGCGAAGTAAATGTGAGCTCTGCAGACGTGGGGTCTTTGGCTTTGACTATATGGACGAAGTCCTGGAGGTATTCCTGTAGCTGATGGTGCTGTTGTTGTTGTTGTTGTTGTTGTTGTTGTTGTTGTTGTTGTTGTTGTTGTTGTTGTTGTTGTTGTTGTTGTTGTTGTTGTTGTTGTTGTTGTTGTTGCTATCGTTGCTGCGCTGAAGTATTGCTTGTAGTCGTTGCTGTCGTTGCTGTCGTTGCTGCTGATGTAGTTGCTTGTGTAGTCGTTGCTGTGGACACTGCCATGACAGGAGCGGACGATACCAAAACAACTAGATCATTAGCTAGCTCTCCAATTTGTTCAAGGCTAAGTGCTGTTTGCGCAGCTACAGTTGGTCGAATGTTGGTTGGAAGAGTCTTCAAAAACTGCATTCGGATGATGCCTTCTCCAATTTTCAATTTGGTACCACAACGAAGCATTTCTCGCAGATGAATTGAAGGTTTTCCACTGTAAGCTTGCTTAGACATAAATTCGATGAATAATTCAGTATTGCTCTTCTCGCAAATGGTAATGACTGCTGTCTTCAGAGAAGTGTACGCTTGAACATCAAACACCTTGGGAGAGACTGCTGCTTGCGGCACCGTAGGAAAGAAACTTCTGCTTGCTAGGAACTGCTGCCGACGAGAGGTGGTGTCCAACTTCCAGGGTCTTCAATTATGAAGTGGCAAGAATGGTGGGTGGGTGAGTTATTTCTTTACTCCGCCACTTCACGTGCAATTGTTGTCATCAATTCTGTAGTCCCCGGGTTTTCAGGCGGAAGAGGCTGATAATCAGCAGTGTGAAAGCATGTTTAATGGTAAGCAACTGGAACAAGTATTTGAGTCTAAATAATTAGACTAAATGTTGAATGAAAAGGGAGTGAATGATGCAGAGTGTAGAAGGAAAGTTGTAAATGGTAGGAAAGTTTGGTGTAATTAAATCCTTGGGTTGGTAAATGCAAAAGGACAAAGACTTGCAAAGCCAGAGAGGTAAACCGGAGCTTGAGTGCCTCTTTGAAGGCTGTCTAGGCTTGTAGTTCCCTTCCCCTGCTGCTGCTTGCTCCTCTGGTCGCTGTAGTAGTTATCCTGAAGTCTCTCTCTCTCTTGAAGGTGAAATGAAACTCGAATTTTGAAAGTGATAGAATAATCTTTATTAAAATCATACAATTATATTCATCAGATTCGTACACATGCCGTCAAACTTTATTTCTAATATTTTAATTTTATTATAAAATTTTATAAAATTCTTGTACACATGCGATTTTTGTCAAAATGAATTTTTCTGTCAGCATATTACACATAATTTGCAAAGCTATTTTTAATGATTGTTTTCTTACAGTACATTACTAAACATCATATTAAATCATATTTTACATTATGTTACTAAATAAATAATAAATACTTAAAGAAAAACACTTTAAAAGTGAAACAAAATTTCTTTTTTT
>JABUQX010019344.1:25000-27166 GCA_015478945.1 Trachelipus rathkii | reverse complement strand
CGTTTGTCTGTTGTGAGAGAGATTTATACATCTTATATAAGTTGCGATATATTATGCCAATATTTAACATTTATATATTATATATATAGTAATAGTATAATATATATATATAGAATATATATATTATATATATATATATATATTATTATATAATATATATATATATAATATATATATATATATAATATAATATATATATATATATTATATATATATAATATATATATGTAGCACTCCATTATAACTTTTAAACATTTTATTTAATGTCGTATTATTTGCTTAGATTTGCTCATTCAAGTTTGATTATGCAAAACTCATCTTTTAGATTCACTAACGAACTTTGATTCCTTTTCGAATTCGTAAATTGTTCTGTGACCGCTTCCTTTTATGTATGAAGAAATTTTAAAATAAAGGATCCAAATTTCAAGCAACTTCGCCTCTACAAATGTAACTTCCTTTACGTTAGGGATTTCTTTCATCATTTTAAGTTTGGATTATGGGGCAGAAAATTCATCTTTTGGATTCCACTTACACTTGATTCCTTTTCGAATCTAATGTTCTTGACCGCTCCCTTTTATGTATGAAGACATTTTTCAGATAAAGGACCTAAATTTCAAGCAATTTCGCCTCTACATATGTTAACTTCCTTTACGGTATGGATTTCTTCATCATTTTAAGTTTGGACTATGGGCAGAAACTCATTTTGAATTCCACTACGAACTTTTGATTCCATTTCGAATTCTAAATGGTTCTGCAACTGCTCTTAATCATATGAAAATTTTTCAAATAAAGAACCTAAAACTTCAAGCAACTTCGTCTCTACATATGTCAAGCATGTTTCTTCATAACTACAACTTTGAAAACTACTGCGCATTGGTCAAATCATTGATACGTTAGAAACGCCTTATACTGACCTTTCCTTGGATTTAATGTTTCCGATCAATGTGGCCTATTAACTTTGTGAAATAATTCAATTGTTTCATATCAATAATTACTATGTTGTACATTTTTGTACTTTTATGCATTTTAAATGTTTGTATGTTGTTTATATCTAACGGATAACCAAATATGCTTGACTTCTTAATGCACTTTTTATTTTTCTGTACTATATAACATTATTGTATTTATATGTATTCAAATACTTGCATATATGTTTATCTTCGGATGTAAACAGTTATGCTCGTATTTGAATATTCTTCAAAATTTCTTCATACTATTTTTGCCTTCAAAGTGTTTATATGTCTACTTATGTTCTTCGACATAATTTAAATATGTTTGCAGTTTGACAAGTACTTTACATTTTATGTATTTATTTTATTCTCTGTATAATTATTATAACATACTTTTCAACTCCGTGGTTAGCGCAGGAAGTAATGTAGCACTAGTTTGTTGTGTAACATTTTAATTTAAATGTCGTACTGTATTGAAATTTAGTACACCAAACTTGGTTTCAAGAGTCAAATGTCAAATACTACTCTCCTCGTCCTTTTGAGATTACTCTTCAGTCAGATAAGTCAGATCAGATAGTCAGTCAGATCAAATTATTAAGAATCAAAAGAAAATCTCACTCAAGATACTCTCTTCAGAAATCCTCCCGGCAAGAGCGATAAACTTCAAGGAAAAGGCTGCGACTTGAATTTCGATCACAAATTTTCGCACTAAACGAAGAGTCTGAGGCAAGTTCGAAAAACGCACTGGAAAAGGCTGCGACTTGCAATTCGCCTACAAAGAGTATCTCAACAGAAGGGACTTTTGTTACTTTTATATTTTCATTGCATATATTACTTATGTTGAATAAAAACATCATTTCAAATATGGATTTCTAAATTACCATCCTCTTATATAGGTGCTTGCTCACTTAAAAGAAGCCACCAATTTAGCAAGTCGTACCCTATATATATATATATTATTTATTAGTTTATTTATTTAATTATTCCAGAATTATAAACTGAATTAAAATTATGATATCGAGGAAAGTTTTTCCTTTCAATCGCAATAATTTTCTGACAAATATTTTAATATATAATCAGTTATATATCTTCGTTTTCTCAGCTCCATTGGACAAGTCCACTAATTGCAGTAATTGCAAATTTCCTAAAGCTGGTTAGTTTTATCTTTAATTTGACTAAAAACCAGATAATATTAAAAATAATATAAAAACCTGTT
>JABUQX010019344.1:5000-20000 GCA_015478945.1 Trachelipus rathkii | reverse complement strand
TCTGATGTAACAGAGCTAGGTCTCGCAATTAATCGAATATGGAAGTAGGCATAAAAGTAAGCGAATCTGAGAAGATGTATGATTCTAGCTTCAAACGGTAGGGAACGAAAAAAAGAGAAATGTTTTTTTTTGCGGGTAATGGTAAGGGCGGTACAAAAAATGAACAAATAACGAATGGAAAGGGAGTAACGAAGCGAAAAAACTGACAAGCGGGCGGAGGGTCCCTCTATACGTAGTGGCCGGGTTTGAGGGCTGAATAGCCAATACGTAAGCGGGAAAGCACCACCTACTAGTGAAAGATGAAGCTGTATAAAAAAGGCCAGTCTCTTATTGTAGAGAGTTTTGCTCTTCTAGAGTCCGTCTTCAAGCGCTCATGGCAACACAACTTGAATCCCTGGCGTACATTAGGAAGGAAGTCAGTTAGGGGAATGTGACTCTGATGAAAACTTATGGAAGGTATACGGTATAGGCTTCCGAATTACAGATGCTTTTTTACAAAACGATCAGCGTTCGTGTTCCTTGGGATACCAATACGGGATGGGATCCAACAAATATATATATTAAACTGTGAGACGCTTCTTAACCTATTGAAAATAGCCTCAAACCTTGAACAAAAAAGTAACAGAAACGATTTCAATGGGATTTAACTCCAAATGAATTACTTTTTCACATATCCAAAGTCCGACAAAATTACTAATCCGGAAATTTGATTTTTGTTTAATTTTATGAAATGACCGACATCGCAACGTAAATTCTTTGAAAGTGAATGTTAAGAGATTTGTGGCACAAATTTAAAAATTAATTTTTATTGCTGAGTTTAAATCTTATATTATTTTTCATGCATTTAGGTCGATATCAATTTTAATGACGATTTCTGCTTTTTATTTTGAATCCAATCGTAAGAGTTAGGGTAAAAACATAGTAGAGTGTAGATGCTATAGTGTAGTGTCGAGTCCAGACAAATAAATAACAAACTTCCACATGCCCAATGGTAAGCTTCAGCATTCATATGCATCTATTTAAATCGACTTGAACAGATGATTTCTCTTGTGGCTGAGTTTTATTTTACTCTTTAAAGTGATGGCACCCCTAAAAGTTTGAAAAGCACAGAGTTTAATTAAAAAAAAAATTGACAGAAATATACAGTACAATGCTTTAAAATTAATAATAAAAAGCAAGTTAGCTCGTTTCTTGAATGTTATTGGTATTAAATTAACTTAAAAAATAGTTTTAATAATCAGACATTTTAAATTGACAGCACTTTTGGGGCGGGGATTTATTTGATTCTTCTTGTAGAGATTGCCACCTCGAAAGTTTTAAAGGCACAGAGTTTAATTAAACAAAAAACAGATTTGACAGATATAAGGACTAAAACACCTATAAAATTAGGGCAAGATCCAATGTTGGGTCGGGCTGAGCCCCATTTCAGCCCCCATAAAAATGGACATAAAGTTCAAAATTTTCAGCCGATTTTGACTAAATAAACACCAAAATGTAGCTTTTTTGCCCTTTAAAACGTCGTTTTTCGGTGTTTTTCTGTGTCTGTAGTCACTCTTTCAGAATTTTCAATTTTTTCAAAACCCATGTTTTTGAAATTCTTATCATCAACTATCAGATTTTTTTCGAAATGACTTCAAACTTGAAATATGCATAGATAGTCCATTACCTACAAAAGTACAAAATACATTTTGATTTTTGACTTTTGTGCCAGCGTGTCCATTTCCAAACATACATTTTTGGCTTTTGAAATAAAATTGCGATAATTTTTTTTTCTGCTCAGACAAAGTGGATGAAATTTTCAAGGCATTATGTAGTCGGGGGAGATGCACATTTTTTACTTAAAAAATTTCTTTGTTCATGCATAAAGTTTTGATTTCTTTTTGGAACAATCTTTCAAAAAAAAATTTTTTTTAATTTTTTTTAAAAATTTTCTATTTAGTATACAAAAAATATTATCTAAGTAAAAAAGATGCATCTCGCCTGACTATATAAGCCCTGAAAATTTGATGTTGAAGCTAGACAAGAATAAAAAAAAAATATCGCAATTTTTAATTTCAAAATCCAAAAAAAACCTTGGTTTGGAAATTGGACAACGCTGAGCACAAAACTCAAAAAATCGAAAATGTATTTCTGTACTTTTGTAGATAATGGACCTATCTATGCATACTTCAAGTGAGTCATTTCGATCAAATTGTTGAGTTGTGAAGCTTAAGAAGTTTCAAAAACATGGTTTTGAAAAAATGGAAAATTCTGAAAGAATGACTACAGACACAGAAAAACACCGGAAAACAAAGTTTTAGAGTGCAAAAAAGCTACATTTTGGTATTTATGTACTCAAAATCGGCTACAAATTTCGAATTTAGTGTCTATTTTTAAGGGGGGCTGAAAATGGGGCTAAGCCCAAGCCCAACATTGGATCTTGCCCTTTTAAATTAATAAAATAAAAAAGTTAGCCCGTTTTCTGCATTTTATTAGTATTAAATTAATTTAAAAAAATACCTTTAATAGAAACAAATTAAATTGGCAGTACTTTCTTTGAAGCGGGATTTTATTTTACTCTGAAAGAAATGCCAACCTTTAAAAGTTTGAAACACACGAAGTTTGATTAGAAAAACAAATTTGACGGAAATATGGCCAAAATACCTAAAATTATTATAATTAAAAAAAAAGTTAGTTTGTTTTCTGCATACTATTGGTATTAAATTAACTTAAAAAAATACGTTTTAATGCGAGACAATTTAAAATGGGACTCCTTCGCAAAAAAATCGTCCTAAAACCCACAAATAAGTGCGTTACAGCGTATGGTTCGAGGTTGTAGCATTAACCGTGGTTATAGATTCTTGATATTAAAATTTTTCAAGCAGCGTCACACGGAAAAATTTATATTATTTAATTCGTATCTTTAAATCCGAATTTATCAATCTTTTAAGTTTATTTCTGCAATATTTCTATCCTAAAATTTTAGTTTTTAATTTTCCCTCCCCCGAATCGAGAAAATGGTCAGGTGATGTAAGAAACATCAAGTAACTATTTTAAAAAGTTAGCAAAACCTTCCATTTATACACATTTATTAATATATATACACAAATTATTACGATGTTGTGAGGTAAGCAATTTTTCCTAATATTTTAAATAAGTTCATATTAGTAATTTAATCGTCTGGTAATTTTTTAAAAACTTTTAGCAACACACAACACACCAAATATATATATATATATATATATATATATATATATATATATATATATATATATAATATATATATATATATATATAATATATATATATAATAATATATTATATAATATATATATAATATATGCCCTAGATACTTAATTTATCGTACAGTAAAATAAATGTTCACTCAATTACTTCCATACAAGGTTGATTTATTAATCCTAATCAAATTATATTTTTTTTGGACTTTTTCTGCTTAACAAGAATTGTGTTAAGTATTTTTAATTCCTTTATAATATAATATATATATATATATATATTATATATATATATACTATTATATATTATATATTACCTTATATATATATATAAACTTCTATATATTATATAATATATATATAGTATATATAATATTATATATAATATATATATACTATATATACTATATATATATATATATATATATATTATACTATATATTTATATATATATTATTTTATAACAAGAAATATTATTTTCTCAAAAAATTATAGTGTGATACTCTAAAAAACAAATTTTTATTCCAAGCTTTTATGTGTCATGATTTTCCGAGAAAAATAATAGAATCGATGAATGACATGCTATATCTCATATACACTGTATGAATGCATTTTGAAGACTGATACCAAATTGGATCATTTTTCTTTTGACTTTTGACTCGATGCTCCTCCACTAATGTGAACCTAAAGCGATGCTTAAATTACCATTCTGAAACTCGGCGTTTGTTTTGCAGCTTGAATCTAGAATAGAAGGTCCACTACGTTTTTACCCATAGTAAATGTTTGACGGTACCGACGCTTGGCTGTTTTACACTTTAATATAAAGATCTACGTTGATCGCTTGTCTTTTATAAAAGGAACGCACATATCATAGTTTTAGGGTTAACCGTGAAACAGTATACTATATATCTTGTGATTTCACTGTTAATACAGTTTGTTTTAAAGTAGAGTATTTTGCATATAAATTTTAAATTATTTTATTTAATTAACTTGAAAATAAAAACTAATCCGTTATTTTCTTTCTGCTTTTGGCTTTTAATTCTGTTAAAATGCAGTACAGAATATTTGCAAATTATGTAAGAAGAACAGTGAATCAGATGATCTGAAGCCTATACAGAAAAAAATCGGAAGCTTTTCGTAGCAATAAAGCTAGCAAACAACTTTTTTCAAGCATCTGAGCATCTGATGATGAAGCCTATACAGAAAAAAATCGGAAGCTTTTCGTAGACAATAAAGATATACAAATTTCAGTAAGAGGACCATCTACCAAAGGTGAGGTATCTGTTTCAAAGAAGAAATCCCGTTCCACTCTTTGTGCATTTAACAGTGGAAATGATTTCTTTTTTCGGGGATTGATAATAGATTTCAGTGAAAAATAAAACCTTAGGTCACAATCTGTCACTATTAAGACTGATACATAGCTTACAGCAATACTCGAAATATGTACGAAAAGAAATAACAGGTAGTGGATTGATTTATATGTTCGCCTGGCACAATTTGAAGGTGACTTCAATGCAGCTGACAGTGTATACCATCAACCTTGCAGTATAAATTTTAGAAACAGAAAAGGTATTCCCTACAAATACAGGAGTATTAGCGATTAAAGACAAAAAAAGATAAAACTTGGTCGATCTGAAAATGAAACACAAGAAGAAACTTTTGGAAAGGTATCTTCTTATCTAGAAGAAAATGAAAACGAACTACGTACAGTCAGTGATATAATTTCAGAAATGAACTAACGTTTGAAACATATTGAAGAAAAATAATACAGTTCACGATAAATGAAAGCAAAACTTATTGAATACTTTGAAGAATCAGTATTATTAAGTGAAAAAAGGCTAAAAGGATGATGCCGTCCTAGTAAAATTTGTTAGGTCTATAATAAGAGATCATTATGAATGTCACCAGAGTCTTCACAGATGATGAAGCGGGAAGAAAAGTCGAATTAAAATGCAGCAAATTTAATTAATAGTGTTGTAAGGAAGAAAGTAATCGGTCTTTTTATCCCGTAGCAGTGATGTTGGATATAGAGGTGAGTCTGGAATACCTTCCCTCTAGTTTAAAAGAGAGCTTTCATTGTTCAATGCATGATGATGGCGTATGCGCCACGAGCTATCATAACAACAATGCAGATATGGCTTTCGGTTGTGATGTATTCCCATACCCAAACGCAATGAACTGAATCATCGTGGTTTAATAGTTCTTATTAAGAAATCTGAAAGTTTTAAGCATTGCATCAGTCATAGAAAAAAATGAAGATGAGACGTTTATTATTGCTGCGGACAATATTGATCATAACGTTGCCACATTTAAAGGTTATAACACTTTTAATGGCATGGGAATGATGGTAGTGATAACACCAGGAGTAGTAATATACACTAGGCATACAAAGGTGGTACCCTCCATACTAACGTATGGAGGGTATTTTCTTTCCCTACTTAAATAGGAGGGTATTTTCCTATTTCACGAAGGTTCCTGGAGTATTGTTTGTGGCCGAGGTGACGTCACTCTCTTTCGTTGGTGCTATGTTTAGGTATGCCTACGTGCCGAAGCCACGTACGCACGCGAAGTGTTCATGAGCATTACCTGCCCTCACGTAGGTTCATGGAGGTTGTTTTACCCGCCTTCACGTAAGCTTATGGGGGTGTTTTTACCCACCCTCTCGTAGGTTCCTGAGGCATTTTTACCCTCCTCATCTTCTTTCGTGTTGGTATTTTTAGGCCTAGCATGACGTCAAGTGGCCCCTCGGAAACGTGCTTCTCACACACACGCAGTGCGTGTGAGCTTTACCTGCTCAAGCCACGTACGTCCATTAGGCGTTTTTAGCCTCCTCTATTTCTCTCCGTGGGGGTTTTCACACTTTACGTAGGTTCCTGATGCGTTTTTAATCTCTTCTGCCTCTCTCTGTGGGTGTTTTAACTCTCTTCAGCTGCGTTCCACGAGTTTTGGCCCGCAACATTGCTCAACAACGCACTACTCTCGGTGACTGCTTCTTCCGCTCCGGCCCTCATCTTCTTGGAGGCTTCGTCTGCATTTTGTTCCACTCTCATGGTGGTTCTTCGAATTCTAGATGGTTTTTTCACAAGTCCCCTACCCTCTCTTACTTGGTTGTATGCTCCCAGGTAGGCTCCTACGATCGCACTGCCGGCCATGCGTGAGGGCAACTCCATAAGATGGTGTAGCAAATAAGCCGGAAGTGACCCGTCCCACTCTTCTGGGCAGAACATCTTTACGGTTTTACCTCCTTAGATTCTTACGTCCTTATGTCCCCACGTCCTTATGTCCTTACGTGCTTGCGGTTTTACGGCTTTACAGCTTTACGGCTTTACGTCTTTACGTACTTCCGTCCTTACGTCCTTATGTCCTTACAGCTTTAGAATTTACGGCTTTACGTCCTTACGACGTTACGACGTTACAACGTTACGACCTTACGACCTTACGACCTTACAACCTTACGACCTTACGACCTTACGACCTTACGACCTTACGTCTTTAGGGTGTATAAAAACATGATTTTGCCGATCCTAAAGACGTAACTCCATAAGGTCGTTTAGTAAATAGACCGGAAGTGACACCTCCCACTTCTCTTGGTTTAACGTCTTTACGGCTTTACGACATTACGTCTTTACTTCTTTACGTCCTTACGTCCTTACGTCCTTACGTCCTTACGTCCTTACTTCCTTACGTCCTTACTTTACGGTCCTTACGTCCTTACGTCCTTACGTCCTTACGCCTTACGTCCTTACGTTCTTACGTCCTTACGTCCTTACGGTCCTTACTATATATATATATATATATTATTATATATATATATATATATTAATATATATTATATATATATATATATATATATATTTATATATATATATATATATATATTATATATAATTATATATAATATATATATATATATACATATACTATTATAAATATATATATATTATATATACTTATATATATATATATATATATAGATATATATTATATAACTATATATATATTTAATACTTACGTCCATACGTACTATATATATATATATATATATATATATATATATACTCATAGTACCTTCAGAAGTTACATTATCCATCGAATACTAGAGGAGTATGGACATGACTAATTTCATGTTATACAGTCCAGCGACATACTTGGTGGCAGGAACCACACGCTGTGGGGAAATCTTTCTGTTATTAAACATCTTAAGGGAAACTGAAATTTTTTAGCCAATCCCTGTAAACAATAATCTGGTGTTACAATGATTTCAAGAGAAATTTAATGAGAATAAAATTGTAATAGAATTCTATAAAGGAGCATGTGACATTAAATACATTGAATAATTTCCATGAGCATAAAGTTATAATGCTAGATGATATGCTACACAAGTTAAAGGAGTATATAGCAGAGACTTTAAATGTCTCTCTATTTTTCATTTTACAGAACATTGTTCATCAGAAAAAACACATGAGGACTGTTTCTTTAAACACCCAGTACCTAATTCTGTTTGACCAGAGAAGAGACATAAGTGAGATCAATGTATTAGGTACTCAGATGTTCCCATTGAGAGGAAAAGAGTTCCTGAAAGTATGTAAAGAAGTTACATCAAGCCCATTCGGTTATTTAATGTGTGAACTTCATCCTAGGAACACATGCAGAGTTCTGCTCCGAACCAACATTCTGCGCAAGAGATAGAAACTGCTGTATACATTCCTGAATAATGAGTACCGTAGTTGTATAGTATCTATCTCTTATTAAAAATTTAAAAAAATGAAACCTGCTGAAAGCCCGAAACTAATCTGTGAGAATGAGAAATTCGTCCAGTGTGTAAGCGAGCTCGGCTTAAATTTTATAAAGGGCAATGTTCCTTTAAACAGACCTTAGAAGGTAAAGTTATGCCGTCATGGAAACATCATTAAAAAACTCTCCCGCAACATAAAACATCTGAAAAATTAAAAGAGGTTGCTACAGAAGGGAGGTGGTAAATTCCTGCCTATACTTTTCTTAGTCATAGCACCTTTAATCACTAGGTGTATATCCGCATAATGAAGAAGGTGGCTGTACTTCCGTATAATGAATAGGAGAAAATGAAGTGTAATAATACGTTCACCTGTGCAAAATCCCCTTTACGCCCCGTCCCCTCAATTCACGCCTAAAATATACAGACATATGCAACCCATATGTAAAAACCTTCACCACGCCCATCACCTGCTCTACTAACAGAATCCTCAACTTGGGATGATTCACTTTCCCCACCGGAAACTCTATCTTACAGTTATACGATCCTAAAGTTGAACAGATAACAATTACGAGAAAGAATTGTATCGGATATTAAATTCAACATTTAATACCACGAGAAACTGTGTCTATACTAGATGCCAATGCAAAATTATCTAACCTAAAGAACGTACATCTACATACTACACTAAATAAGTCGAGCAACGGGCATTTAATCTATCAGATGGACGTAAAACCGAGTGAAAGAATGAAGATAATATTAAATATATCCTAAGGAAAGAGCTTACCAATTAAGCGCTCGCAAATCAGGCAATAGCATTATTTAATATTTTAACAAAGACAATTATCACTGATATGAGTAGGCCAAAATTATCGTCGAAAACGAAAGTAGTTAAGAATCAAAATATTGTGACATTTGATAGCACAATCTATCACTTGATTGGAAGAAGTGGTGCTCTAAATGGATGTCCAAGTAGTCAAACAAGAATCAGGACTATTAATTTTCCACCGAACTTTAATCGTTGAACACACCGTAGATTAGCAGATTTGGTATATTCGCCAAGGCACCAAGACCCGATTCTACCCCATCAGGTCGTCTTACGCTTCAGATACATTTAAACGTATAAACAGAGGGAGAATAAGAAAAGCGCCTTTACACTAAGGCCTAAGTATATTACATTACATTTTATTACATCTTTTAAACATTAAGAAATTCTAATGAAACACATTTGGTCAGCACTATATTGTTTTTACAGGGATTTGCTAAAAATTTCAGATTCCCTTAAGATATTTAATCAACAGAAAGGTCTTTCCCACAGCCCTGTGGAACAGCCACCATCCATGTCGGGGACTTGTAGAACAGAATTTATTCTCACGTCCATACTCCTCGGTCGTATCGGAGATAATGTAACTTCTGAAGGTAGTTATTATATATATATTATATATATATAATATAATATATATATATATATATATATATATATTATATATATTATATATATATCTATATATAATATATATAATATATATATATATATAGTTATATAATATATATATATATATATATAGTCTATAGACGTAAGGAAGCAACGTAAGAACTGTAATCTTAAGACGTAATGACGAACAGCCGTAAAGACGTTTCGCCAAGAAAAGTGGGAGATTTCACTTCCGGTCTATTGCTAACGACCTTATGAGTTACGTTTTTAGGATCTGCAAAAATCATGTTTTTACTACACCCTAAAAGGACGTAGGTCGTAAGATAGTAAAGCCGCTAAGGCCGCAAGGATGTAAGAGACTAAGACGTAAGACGTAAACCTTAAAGCCGTTCATCCAAGAGTGGGAGGGTCACCTTCCGGTCTATTTGACACTCATTAAATAGAGTCGCCTTGAAGCAAGCGGTAGAGCAGTCGTAGGAGACAACTTGAGAGCATGGAACCAAGTGTGAGGGTGGGTGATGGACCTGTTAAATACCCTCCCGAGTTAGACGAGACCCTATGAGAGTTTAGAAAAACACGACGAAGCTCCGAGAAGGAGAGGCTGGACCGGGGGCAGTCACCGCAGAAAGGTGCTGGTGTTGAGCCTAAGGGTGCGAGGCCAACGCCTCGAAGGGACGCAGCAGAAGAAGGTAAAAACGCCCACAGAGAGATGCAGAGTAGGAAATAACGCCTCAGGAAACCTAGTGAAGCATGGAAACACCCACGGAGAGAAACGGAGGAAGGTAAAAACGCCTCATGGACGTACGTGGCTTGAGCGGGTAATGATCACACACACTGTGTGTGTGTGAGACGAACGTAGACGAGGGGCTACGTGACGTCATAATAGGCATGAAAATTCCAGAACAAAAGAAGCTAAAGAGGGTTAAAATGCCTCAGGACGCTACGTGAGGACAGATAAAAACACCACCATTTACCTACGTGAGAGCGGGTAATGATCACGAACATTTCGTGTGCGTGACACGCGCATGGTCTAAAACCATACGTGGGTGTAGGTGCTTTTGGTAGGTACGTATACCTATAAATAACACCCACGAAAGAGAGTGACGTCACCTCGGCTAAAATAATACCCCTTGGAACTTACGTGAGATAGGAAAATACCCCCCTTACTTACTTTGGGAGGGAAAATACCCTCAATGCTGACGTATGGAGGGTAAACGTCACCTTTGCATACCTAGTGTATATTACTACTACCAGGGTAGAAAACCCATAGAATAATTCCCAGAGGTGATGTCTCAGATGGTGTTGTAAAAGAGATGGCAAGTGTTAATACTCTATAACATTTTATATTTCAGTGGACCCGGCAAACTTCACCCATGACCATGATTTGAAAATTCCAGAATTACCCTCAGGCACACGATTCAGATTTTCATATTAACCTTCTGTGAAAACAGCATGACATTTAAATTGAGTACATCTTTATTTTCAGGTATCATGAATGGAATTCATCGTTTTCCTGGCATTGGGAAATCACCAGTTGTCATACTTCCAGTAATTATTTTTCATCCTAATAATATGACCTGCATTTTATCATGCATGAAGTATATCTGTCTTTTATCAAAAGCACAAGATATCTCCTCAGTTTTGACGTTCAATCAACCTCTTTTCTGGAAAGCTTCTATTATTGCAGATGACTAGATGCAAAGCAAAGCTTGAGGACATTGCCATTATGCTGGGTTCTTTTCACACTTTGATGAATATCCTAGGAAGAATTGTACATTTGTTAGAAGTTTCTATTCTCGAAGATGTTTTGCAAATAGTTTATGGGGTCAACACATTGAAACACATATTGACTGGTAAAGCTCTGTCTACAGCTTTTCTTGGACATATGCTGATTGACTCTGACCTCAGCTCAATGTTGTTGAGTGACATATTTAGGGAAGAGAACAATAAACCTTTAGCTAAAAATGTTCTCCTTCTATATGATAGCCTACAGGTGCAAAAAAAGACTCCATCCGATGTAGAAGGGTCAGAATCTCTACATACATTGAACGTAATTATAACAGAAAAAAGAGAGACTTTGAAGGATATCTCTTTGACCAGTGAACTATGGTCAGAGTATCAGTCTATGGTAAGTGTAGCAAGTAATCTTGTTCAAGCAGATCGATTATACTTTTGGTCGTCCCACCTAGAGACCATTCACGAATGATTGCCTGTATTTGCAGCAGCAGGTCACACTAATTACCTGAAATCTGCTTACCTTTACTTGCAAACCATGAGAAAACAGCAATCAAGGAAACTACACATATTGGCATCATTCCAAAAAGGATTTCATGCTGTACACAGGTCTGATGCACCTTGGTCAGGCTTGGGGTGTGATCTCATCATTGAACAAGTTTTAATGCGATCCATTAAAACAAATGGAGGTCTAACAAGAGGCAGTGGACTGTCTGAATGTATGCGAGCTTTATGGGTTTTATCCATGCCTGCTACTTGTGAATTCAGTTTGGCTATGCAGGCATTAGCAAGAACTGCATATTCCACTAGTGAACAGCACAAAGAAATGCATCGATCAAGACAATTGGTAGACAGAGAAGATGGTACGAAAGTTCTCGAATTCCTAAAAAAAAATATCTCCTTTTACATCTGATCCAACCCTTCGGAACATTGTTACAGAACGCCCCTTTGATCCATATTTTGTCAATGTTCAAAAGTTGCTGAGTACTGGGGAAGGTATTGTGAAAAGTGTTCAGGGAAAAGATGTATTTTTTTTCTCCTTCAAGAGAAAGAATCGTCACATTAGATGAAATAGCTTCATCCGTCGGGCTCATTCTTACCTGATATAATGCATGAGCAGCTTTGAATATACTATATATATATATATATATATATAATATATATATTATATATTATATATATATATATATATATATATATCATATATATATATATATACTATTATATATATTATATATATTATATAATATATAACTATATATATATATATATATATACTATACTTCCAGACACCGTTATATATATAATATATATATAAGATTACTATATCAATAAATATATATAATAATATAAATTATATATTATATAGTAAATATATACTATAAATATATATATATATATATATATTATATAATATATATATATATATATATTTATATATATATATATATATATATATATATATATTATGTTTTACTGTGTGGTGATAGGTTGTGTTTTACCGGAGCTCCGATGGGTTGAGTAGTGTTTATAATGTTTTAGCTATTTTTCCCTGTAACCAACTCCTGTAAACACGTCTCCGAATGAATCTCGAAAATCTAATTTGGATGTTCTGTGGCTCTAAATCTTTCTTCCTTCTTTACTACAATAATCTTGTGCTTCTACTACTGCCTCTCCTAAGCAGAGACAGAGATCTTTTACGCGTTTTTGGGAAGTACTCTTGAATATATTTTCTCATCCAAAGCATGAGGTCCCTCTCATTTAGGGAAATTCAATGTACACAACAAGCTGAATGGGTTGGGGTCCTCTACATACTGATTTAGGTGAGGAGAAAGCCGAATCATTCAGCATTCTCAACGATCTTCAGCAACTAATTAAAGAACCCACACACATTCCGGACCGTCCCAACTAATTCTTGAACACACTTGACACATTCTGGATCGTTAAAACCATTTTTGAACAATCACATGACCCTGTGTATTCACCACTAGCCCTTCTCTTTATAAATACACCACACAACCCTTTCGTCCTAATTGGTAAATCTGACCACACCTTATATCTCTTAAATTTTAATACTTTTTCTCCAACAGCTCAATCCTGCCTGTGCGATTCATTCTGACACTTTAGCGAAGCCGCGATTAGTCAGGCTGTTGCGCGGCGTTCTACGCAACGTATAATTGGAATAACTGCTCGTTGCCTCGCAGTGACAGCTTCGGCTTCTGCCGACAAGGTGGGAAGCTGTAATCGATTGATGGGACCATAATAGCAGGTATATTTCCTTCTTCGACGTATACTCTATCTGTCTTCTAATATTACCGTGTTCGATCGTTCACATGTTCCTAATGGCCACTTGCAGGCCTTACGAGACAGGGAGTATCGGCAGGTGGAAATTTCTCGTTCTCCTATCGTTCTCGCTAATTTTCATTCAGCTAGAAATCGTGCAGGGATACTGCTTTACGAGCAAAGAAAAAAAACGGGCCATTGTCATCAAACGATAAAGTGCGGCGTAAACACCCTTGTTCTGATATTGACAAACCTTTCTTCAGCATCCTTGCCCAAAAACATCTCCAAACAGCTCTGCTGTAAATCTACCTTTTCCTGCTCTTATTCGACCTTGATGAATCTGTTTGCTAAACACTTCCAGCCTGAAAAGGCAGATCTCTTCAGTCTCCTATTTTCCTCTAACTCAACCTGGACCAATTCAGGCATTCCTCTTCCTCCTCCTTCTCTCTCAGGTGTCCTATGCCTTCTGCCTGAGATTATTATTTGATAGGGTGCATGGCTCCTGAAATCTATGAACGTTGGAAAGCGAAGATCCGAATTTGCAATTCTCCCCGGAGTTCTTGCTGGAGAACTATGTCTTCCATAGTAAGACCACGCCTCTCTTCAACTATATTCTCTGATGCCTCAATACTAGCATTTTTCCTTCAGCTGTTGAACAAGCGCATATATGTCAACCTATTTCCGAAAAAAGAAGCCCTTCTGATCTGTACCTATTCGCACTTACAGCTCCAACTTGTATTCTATCTAATCTTTCGAAAGCCTTTCGTCAACTAATCAATATTCTATAGACATCTGAATCCCACTTCATTCTTCCAATCGCCAGTACGCTTTCAGCGCTCGAGGTTTACTGGTGATATACTTTTCTATCTAACAGATTTATGTTTCCGGCTTAGAAATTACGGGAGAGACTGGTGGTGGGCTTGACAAATCAAAGCATTTGACCCGATATGGCACACCTCAATACTCTCGCAAGCTCCCTCCATTTGTTTTCGTCCTTCTCTTTGCTTATTATGTATTAGCTTTCTTTTCCAAATCGGCTAATATCGCTGTTGAAATTGAGTAGGGCCGACTTCTTCCTTTTTCTGTTCAAAAGTGGTGTTGCTCAGTGGTTCTGTCTTATCTCCTATTTTTTATTCCTGCTTTTCATATTGATCTTCTCTTCTGCAGCATCATATACTCTATCCATCATTATGCGATGACTCGCGCCCTTACATTTTTTAACTTATTTCAATTTGCTGCTCCTTCTTTACTTAGCTAGAAATACCTCTTCGTCCTAATCTTTTCCGAATTTTCTAATCTCTCTGATCGGAGAGAATTCTGGGTGGTCGTCTCCAACCCCTTGTGGAATTATTAACCTTTTAAAACCCAACTTCTAAAAAATTTCTCCTTAGACCACCTTCCACTTTCTATCTTTTTCGACGGTTCATCTCGTCTCTTCCTGTGAACAATGAATTAAACATTCGTGACCTTAACATAAAAAAAATGTCTTGGAAACACCCACACCACAATGGTTGCTAAGGTGCCTCAATGAAACTGGAGTATCTGTTTTAGACTGCAGACTTTTTTGCCTCTCACAGGTACTCCAGTTATACAACGTGTCT
>JABUQX010019343.1:22500-41500 GCA_015478945.1 Trachelipus rathkii | reverse complement strand
GGAGAGATATATTTGTAGCCTTAATTTAAGGGTAAGGGGAAAAGGGGAACTGTAGAATTATAGGGAATAAGTTTATTGAGTGTTGTAGGGAGGTAATGGTGGTATTTTGGTAGAAAGAGTGCGTCGAGTGTCTGAGGGACTGATTGGTGAAGAAAAGGTGCGTTTAGGAGTGGTAGAAGGTGTGTGGATCAAATCTTACATTGAAACAAATGATTGAGAAATGAGGGAGAAGAATAAATTTTATATTTAGATTTTATGGATTTTCAACACGTATGATAGAGTTAATAGGAAGCCTTTATGGCAGGTATTAGTGATATATGGTGTTGGTGGTAGGCTTATGAATGGAATCAAATATGTATGACGATAGTGAACGTGTGTAAGAATAAATGGTGTCAATGGGATTGGTTTCGGATTAATAGCGGAGTGAGACAGGGTTGTGTATGTCTCCTTGGTTATACAATTTGTGATAATGGATGGGGTTATGAAGAATTCGAGGTGGGGATGGCAGGAATGGTGAGTTAAATGATGAGATGGAGATGAGTGGAGAGTGTGATACTATAATAAATGCGGTTTTGGCCTTCTGTTGTTGGGTGGGGTCTTGGTGATCGGTGTTTTGGGGGAGAGTCTGATTGATGTGTGTTATGTAGGGAGAGGGTGTGGGGTTATGGTTTGTGGCTCTGTTGTGGGGTGGGGGTATGTGCGACTAGTTGCGTAGTCTAGTGTTGTTGGCGTGTAAGTTTGTCACTGTGTTCTTGGTCGTGGGTTTAGACATATTATGCGTTGCGAGTGTTCAGTTGTCGTGACATGTAGGTCTCTGTTTGTCTCTGGACGTGTCATTCGCGTCTCGTTAGGTATCATTCAAGAGGTTCAGTGCTGTTTGAGTTGTGATTGTGTGTGTAGTTCGCATGTGGTGGTTCTTCTCGTGTCAGTATTTTGTAACTCGCTCGGTTCTAATTTGTGGTGGATTCTTGTTGGGTGTTGGGTTGTTCAAGTTGGTAGCTATTGTAGCTGGAGTTGTGCTAGTGTTGTTTGTCGTGTCTGTGTGGTGTCTCGTGTCTGGTGTCTGTTGTTTTAGGTTACGTGTTGCTGGGTTGTATTGCTGCGCGTTGGGTTGGGTGTGGGGCCTGGGTGTGGAGAGATTGTTGGGGTGGTGTTCTTGCATTGTTTTTTTGGGTCCTGTGGGTCTGGTGTGTGGGGTGGGGTGGTTGGGGTGGGGTGTCGTGGTTTTTGGGTATGTGGTTGTTGGGTGTGGTTGTGGCTTCATCGTTGTGTATCTGTGGTGAGTGAGCGTGTGTGGAGGTGGCAGACGGCTGCTTAGTGGGAGGTGAGTATGTTGGAGTGGTCGGATTCTTGTTCTGTTCGTTCTGATTAATGTTGCGCTCTTCTTAGTTGTCTCACCTGAACAGGGCTGTGATGCGCGTGGTGAGTGTGTGTGCTGTTGCGCATTGTCATGGGGGGAGTCCTGTGGGTCTGGGGCAGGAGGCTGCCAGCCCCACTGATGAAACCTAGGCACGGGAAGAAACGCCACTTCATCGTGACAACGCTCATTCTCTTCACATCTAATAATCTATTATTGAAGGTGGTTATTCAACACCAGAATTTAACTCCTTCAAAGAGGGGTTTGAAAGTAACGTAGATAAGAGTAAAGGTTATGGTTTGTGAGTGAGGAAAGTCCTCAGTGTGAAGTTATGTTAGATGGTGAAAGCAGCTGAACAAGTGTCTGAGTTTAAATATTTAGGGTTGTGTTGGATGAGAAGGGGAAACGGATGATGCAGAGTGTGTAGGAAAGTTGTGAATGGCAGGAAGGGTGCCTGGTGCAATTAATCGTTGGTGATGTAAAGGGACTAAGTCTTGAGTGCGCTAGAGTCTTATATGAGGGTATGTTGTTACCTTTGTTATTGTATGGTAGTGAGATATGGTCTGGAATAGCAGTATAGATCTAAAGTTCACTGTGTTCAGATGGACAATCTTAGGGGCATGCTAGTTGTGAGAAGAATTGATAAAGAGAAATGAACATTATAGAGAGTTGTGTGGTGTGAAGAGGGGTAAATGAGAGAAATAATGAAAGTATGTTGAGATTGGTTTGGTTCATGTGGAAAGGATGAATGATAGTCGGTTGGTTGTAAGCGGATGTATAGTGGGAAGTGTGTTGGGTAACCGCGGCTGGGAGCCGAGAGAAAGTGGATTGAGTCGGTGGACGAATGTCTGAAGGAGAGAAATGTGACTGTTTGGCAGAGGTGAGAAGAAAGGTGTATGATAGGAGAGAATGTCGGGGTTTTGTGATTGGGTATGGCTGTGGCCCACCTGGGCCAGGGGATGAACCTTACACTTGACGATTTAATATAGTGAGGATCCGTCTCGGTCCCATGAAGCTCTAGGGTGGATTTTCTGTCTGTGACGAAGTTCTCACTATTAATGGTAAGAGGGGGCCGTAAGGCTGGGCTTTTTTTTCGACATTGTCATATTCTTTTACTGCTTTTCTTTTCCGATGCATGAGCACTTACCCAGTCCTTGGGGAAAAGAGGTAGACTAAAGAAAGAGAAAGAAAGATATATGAGAATCTGATGAAAGAGAAAATATTCGTATCTTTCTAAGAGAATAGCAATTGCAAAAAGAAAGTGGATTGAGTCGGTCAACGAATGTCTGAAGGAGAGAAATGTGAGTTTGGCAGAGGCGAGAATAAAGGTGCATGATAGGAGAGAATGGCGGGGTTTTTGTATGGGGGCATGGTTGTTGGCCCACCTGGGCCAAGAGATGAACGCCTTACATTGACGATTTACCATAGTGAGGGTCCCATGAAGCTCTAGGGTGGATTTTCTGTCTGTGACGAGTTTTCACTAATTAATGGTAAAGATAATTAATGGTAAGGCTGGGCTTTCTTTTCGACATTTGTCATACTCTCCTACTGCTTTTCTTTTCCGATGCTTGTAGCGCTCCTTACTCCCAATCTTGGGAAAAAAAAGGTAGATAAAGAAAGAAAGAATATATAGAAATATATTATATTAATATATAATATATATATATATATATATTATATATATTATTATATATATATATATATATATAATATATATATATATATATATATATATATAATTATATATATATATTTCTTCATCTACTTTTTCCCAAGATTAGGAGTAAGGTGCGTTACATGCATCGGAAAAGAAAAGCAGTAGGAGAATCATGACAAAGTTGAAAAGAAAGCCCAGCTTACCGCCCCCTCTGTCATTAATTAGTAAGAAATCGTCGCAATCAGAATATCCACCCTAGAGACACGGGCCGCACGGATCCTCACTATGGTAATTCGTCAAGTGTAGGGTTCATCCCCTGGCTCCAGTGGGCCAAACCATACCCCTATCAACACAGCCATTTCTCTCCTTATCAGCCTTTTTCTCGCTCTGCAAACTCAGCATTTCTTCTGCCAACATTTCTTTACGGACTCAATCCAGTTTTTCTTCGGTCTCCCAGCCGGTCGATTCCCAGCACTCACCACTATACATCCGCTTAACCAACCGACTATCATTCACTTTCCACATGACCAAACCATCTCAACATACTTTCATTTATTCTCTCGTTTACCCCTTTCTTCACACACACAACTCTCTAATACGTTCATTCTCATTTTATCAATTCTTTCACACCTACACGCCCCTAAAATTGTCCATCTGAACACATTGATTTTAGATTCTTTCTTCTTATTCAGACATAAGTCTCACTACTATAACAATACCAGGTAACAACTATACATCATGCAAGAAAACTAGTGGACTCAGACTTTAGTCTTTTACTTCACAACGTTTTAATTGCACCAGCCCCTTCCTGCCATTCCAACTTTCCTATACACTCTGCATCATCCGTTCCTTCTCATCCAACACATACGCTAAATATTTAAACTCAACACTTGTTCAGCTGCTACATCTAAACATACTTGCCAATGAGGGCTGTCCTCACTCCACCTAACTTACTCTTATTACGTTTACTTTCAAACCCTACTTTTACACACCTCTGCCAAATCTCTACCAATCCTTTCAAACTCTCTCAGATTCGCCACAAAGAACAAAATCATCGGCATATAATAGGTAGGGCACCTCACTCATCTCCATTCTCCATCATTCTAACAATTTTCTGCCACCCTACTCTAATTTTTCATAACCCATCCTAATATATAAGTTGAAATACAAGGAACATAAACAGAACCCTGTCTACTCCGTTATTAATACTAACACACTTGACACCATTTATTCTTCCACACATCTCACTATCGTCATACAACTTTGATTCATTCAGAAGCTACACCAACACATTATCATAACCCTGCCATAGGCTTCCTATTAGGATTAGTATCATACGTGTTGCAAATCTATTAAATACAATTTATTTTCTTTCTTCCTCATTTGTTTCAATGTAAGATTTGATCACACATCCTCTACCACTCCTAAACGTATCTTGTTCTTCACCAATCAATCTTCAGTCACTGACGCAAGTCTTCGAGACAAATCCCAGCATTAACTTTCCCTATCAACACTATAGAACTTATTCCCTAATAATTTCCTACAGTTCCTTATCTCACTTACCTTATATAAGGGTACTATTCAGCTCTCTCGAAATCCTTGGAACTACACCTCCATAAACGCTTTATACACAACTTCCAAAATCCAATCAATCACCTCGCCTCGTCTTGATCATTTCACCAGTAATTTCATCTATACCTGCAGATTTTACCATTCTTAACTTTCTCATCTACGCTTACCTCCTCTTGCTATAACTCAATCCCCAAAATACCATTCTTCTGCACCATCAACCCACACACATTCACTATCACCTCTTCATTAACTTGCCAATATTATGCGATATTCGAAGTGTTTCTTTCCAGCACTCCTTCACATCATTTCATCAGTTACAAAAGCACATCCCTATTCATTATTCTAAGTAGGTTCCCTTTATTCTCATTCTTAACCTTTCCTGCTTCCTTCCAGAAGAGCTTCTATTCCTTGCTAGGTCCCATCCATCCTCCTTTAAACTGTTCAATCTTAACCTCTTGTTTTCTCCTACGTATTCACCTTTAGTATTTCTTTTTTTTCCTCCTTAATATAATTTCAAGCATCTTTCTTTTGAATTCATCATTTCTTTAGTACAATTCAACCACGCTATCTTTTTTTACATTTACGCTGCTTACCTCTTCAGTTCCACCATTCACTGTTAACATTCTTACTTCTCACTTTAGCAATCCACATCCTTCTTTGACTACTAACAATTCTGGCTTCCTTCATTTTGCCCCAGATTTTGTTCAGTTTTATACTTTGTTCACTTCAAAAATCCGATTTACTAGCGGCGCTCTTAATACTTATCCTTATTGTCTTGTTATTACTTTCAGCTCTTGAATTTTACTACTTTTTTCGTATCACTTCTCTCCATCCACCCCCATAACTTAATTTTACATGAACACATAATGATCCGATAATCCATTCCTAAACCCTCATGAATTTACATCAACACATCTTAACATGCTCCTTCTTCCACGCACACAAAATCAATATCTTTTCACCTTCGATATGCATCTCTACCTACACCAACTCTAGTATACTTTTATGGATACCTTGTGTTTAAAGAAAGTATTATTACACACATACCTCTCTCTTCAAAGAAATAATCACCTTCCTACATTTTCATTTTCTCCGTTCCCAAAACCAGCCTGTTATACAATCCTTTTTTGATCACTATCAACATTCAGGTCCGCCAGCACTATCAATCTGAACTTCTATCATCCATCAAAACATCATTAGATTATCAAAAAATCGTAATCTCTTCAACGTTCCTCCAGATGGGACATACGTCAAACGCACACAATACCTTGACTTTTCAACTTAAATTTAACCATTAGAATTCTAGGACTCCACACATAAGTCTACCATATGCTTATACCACAAGTCACCATCAAAATTGGCAATTCTTCTTCCCCTCTCATTCTTTCCAACTAGCACACCACATTTACACACAACACTCATTTTCACCGGTTTTCTTTCATCTGCAATTGTTAGAGTGCAAAAGAAGTATGTGGATGTGCTAAGTAGGAGTAAGAATGTTAACAGTGAGTGGCGGAATGAAGAGGTGAAGCAAGCCGGTTAAAAGTATAAAAAGAAGCGTGGTTGGTTGTACTAAAAGCAATGATGAAGTTTTCAAAAGAAAGATGCTGGAATTATATAAGGAGGAAAAAAAGAAATACTAAAGGTGCATACGTAGGAGAAACAGAGGTAAATGAACAGTTTGGAAGGGGATGAATGGGGACTTACAGGGAATAGGAAGCTCTTCTGGAAGGAAGCTGCGAAAGGTTAAGAATGAGAATAAAGGTAACTGCTCATAATAATGACTAGGGAATGGTGCTTTTGTAATGATGAAATGGATGTGAGGGAAGTGTGGAGGAACATTCCGAAAATCTGCATAATATGGCAGTAATGAGAGGTGATAGTGAATGTGTGTGGGTTATGATGGTGCCAGAAGGAAATAGGTATTTTTGGAGAATGAGGGTTATTAGCAAGGAGGAAGGTAATGGGTGAGTGAGAAAGGTTGAAGAATGGTAATTCTGCAGGTATAGATAATGAAATTACTGGTGAATGATCAAGAACGGAGGCGAGATGGTGATTGTTGGATTTTTGGAAACTGTGTAATAAAGCGTTTATGGAGGGTATAGTTCCAAGGAATTGGAGGAGAGAGTAATAGTACCCTTATATAAGGGTAAGGGAAGATAAGGGGAACTGTGAATTATAGGGATTAGTTTATTGAGTGTTGAGGGAAGATATATGCTGGTATTTTGGTCGAAAGAGTGCGTCGAGTGACTGAAGGCTGATTGGTGAAGAACAAGGTGAGTTTTTAAGGAGTGGTAGAGGATGTGTAGATTAAATTTTAACATTGAACAAATGATGAAGAAAATGAGGGAGAAGAAGAATAAATTGTTATTTAGGTTTTATGGATTTGCCACAGGCGTAATGATAGGGTTAATAGGGAAGCTCTAGGGCAGGTGTATATATGGTATTTGTGGTAGGCTTCTGAATGGAATCAAAAGTATGTGTGGACAATAGTGAGGCGTGTGTAAGAATAAATGGTGTCAAGGGGTGATTGGTTAGTATTAATAGGGAGTGAGACAGGGTTGTGTTTATGTCTCTTGGTTATTCAATTTATATATGGATGGGGTTATTGAAGAATTAGAGGTGGGGTGGCAAGGAATGGTGTTAGAATGATGAGAATGGGATGAGTGGAGGGTGGCTATCTATTTATGGGATGATTTGTTCTGTGTGTGAATCTGAAGAGAGTTTGGAAGGATTGGTAAGAGAATTTGCAGGGTATGTAAAAGGAGGGGCCTGAAGGTAAAACGAGGATAAGAGTAAGGTTATGGTTGTTGAGTGAGGACAGCCCTCAGTGTGAAGTATGTTAGATGGTGAGCAAGCTGGAACAGTGTTGAGTTTAAATATTTAGGTATGTGTTGGATGAGAAGGGAACGGATATGCAGAGTGTAGTAGAAAGTTGTGAATTGTAGGAAGGTGGCTGGTGCAATTACATCGTTGGTGAATGTAAATGGATAAGTCTGGAGTGCGCTAGGTCTTGCATGAGTGTATGTTGTTACTTGTGTTATGTGTAGTAGCGCAGACTATGGTGGAATAAGAAAGTTAGATCTAAAGTTCATGTGCTCGATGACAATCTTAGGGGTGTGCTATGTGTGAGAAGAATTGATAAAATAGGAATGAACATATTAAGAGAGTTGTGTGGTGTGAAGAAAGGGTAAACGAGAGAATAAATGAAAGTATTTGAGATGGTTTGGTCATCTGGAAAGGATGAATGGTAATCGTTGGTTAAGCGGATGTATACAGTGGTGGGTGTGTTGGGAACCGACCGGGTTGGGAGACGAAGAAAAAGTGGATTGAGTCAGTAAAGGAATGTTTGCAGGAAAGAAATGTGAGTATTGGCAGAGGCGAGAAGAAGGTGCATGATAGGAGAGAATTGGCGGGGTGTTGTAAGAGGGTATGGTTGTTGGCACTTGGGCCCAGGGGATGAAACCTAACTTGACGACTTACCATGTGTGGATCGTCGCGGTCCCATGAGCTCTGAGTGGATTTTCTGATTGCGACGCGTTCTTTCACTAATTAATGGTAGAGAGGGGCGGTAAGCTGTTGGCTTCTTTTCCGACGATTTGTCCATGTTCTCCTACAAGCTTTTCTTTTTCCGATTTTGTAGCGACCTTACTCCCAATCTGGGGAAAAAAAGGTAAGATAAAGAAGAAGAAGAAGAATATATATATATTATATATATATATATATATATACATATATATATATATATATATATAATTATATTATAATATATATATATATATATATATATTATATTATATATATATTTTCTCACCCCTGACCACCTCATCATGGGAGGGGCCATACCGCGTCCAAGTACCCGCCGACGCAACCGGCCTCCTCCAGGGATGAAATATTCCAGATTGTTCTGGGTTGAGAGTTAGATAGACAGGAGAGAGAAAAAAGTGAGTTGTGTCCTCAGAGACCTGGTTACAGTTTTGACAGATGTTTGTGTTGGTTTGGTTGGTTTAATCTGTGCTTGTAATATTGTAAGTTAGGGTGGTGGCCTCATCTTAACTTGGCCAAGGATGACCGACTGGTTCTTGGTACTGAGTTGAATTCTGGTTCTCTTTCTGGTGAGTGTTTGTTTAAAATGTTGTTTGGTGGTCTGCGTCTTAAGTAGTTTTCTGTTAGTGTCGTGTGGATTTGTTTAGTGGATGTGGGATGTTCGGAATTTGTTTGTAATAAAGAGCTGGTGAAGAAGGAGGTTGTTTGAGTCAATGGTGGATTAGGTTAGAGAGGGCAATGTGGCATGGGTGTTTGAGTTTAGGTGAAGAATTGTGTTCCTATCATATCCAGGTGCGTGTCTATGGGTAGTATTTTTGTTCTTCGTGTAGGTGTTGTTGTGGTGTCCTTGATGAGCATCCTGTTATAATTCTTAGTGCTTTGTTTTGTGTCGTTTGAAGTTTATGTTGTTTTTAGTCAGTATTGGGTGCCAAGTTGGGGAGGCGTAGTTTTGAGTCGGGAGGATGCTTTGTTTGTATATGGTGGTGGATGTCTGTTTACTGTTTGTAAAGTCTGTGCCAGCGTTAGGTTTTAATATGTTCAGTTTCTTGTTTGCAAATGAAATTATGTTTGTTGTGTGTTTTGTGAAGGTGAGATGTAAGTGTCAGTGTTACTCTCCAAGAGGATTTTTGGAGTTTTGTTGGAGGGGTATGGAAATGTTGTTTAAGTAGACTTGGGGGGGGGGGTGCCAAGTTGGCGGTAGGTGGTGATTAAAGTGATTTGTTTGGTGAGGCGGATATTCTGTTTTCTAATAGTCATATTTGAAGTTGGTTGATGTATTGTTGTGTCAGGTTTGTGGTCGTGTTTAAGTTCTGGTGTGTAGTGGCTATGGTAATGTCATCTGCGTAGGTTGTTATGGTTGTGTGGTCTGTTTGTGGTTGTGGGAGATCGGCCCGTGAATAGGTTGAAAAGTGTTGGGGACAGTATTGCGCCTTGGGGTACTCCGTTATTGATGCTTACTGTTCTGGATTTTGTAATGTTTGTTTGTATTTGTGCTGTTCTTCCTGATAGGAAATTGGAAATCTATTTTTATAGGTTAGGGTTAATGGAGATGTTAGATTATATTTTGTGAATCAAGTTATGTTTAGGTACTGTATCGAATGCTTTGTTGATGTCGATTGCTATGATTATTGTTTTATATATATATAGTAATATATATATATATATATTATATATTATATATTATATATATATATATAATATATAATATATATATAATATATATATATATAATATTATATATATATATTATTATATAATATATATTATATGTTTTTATCTTTATGTACTGAGTGGGCCATGGTCTTGACACTATGTTTTTGAATTGTCTCTTCATCGGCAATGGCAAGTAAGCAACGAAGTGCTTTAAGTTTGACATTACTTCCAATATTTTCATCCGGAGATAAAGCTTGATCCAAGAGATACGAAATGGCTTGTTCTTGAGGAAAACATCTCAATAGGTAAATTGTCCTAAGTTTAAAAGTAATTAAATTTTGATTAAATTTTTCCAAATGTCAAATGCTTCTAAAAATACATCTACAATGAATTATAGAATTAACTTTTTAATATATATATATTATTCTATATATATATATATATATATATATATTATATATAATATATATATATATTATAATATATATATATTATATATATATATATATACCTATATATATACTATAATTATATATATTATATATATTATATATATATATATATTATATATATATTATATTATATATATTATAAATATATATATATTATTATATATATATATATATATTAATATATATATATATATATATATATATAATAATATATATATATATATATATATATATTATATATATATTTAAATATCATATTTTATTTATATATATATATATATTATATATATTATATATTATATATATATATATATATATTATATATTTTATAATATATATATTATATATATATATTATATATAAATTTTTATTCCTGTTTTTATATTCTTTAGTGGTTTTAAATTGTTGTTCTTTATATTATATATATATATAAATATATATATATATTATATTATATATCTATATATATATATTATATATTATATATATAATATATATATATATATAATTAATATATATATATATATTATAATTATCACAATATAAAGATACTAATACATCAACACAAAAAAGCTAACTGGCCGCATTCCACTGATCACATGAAACCCATATTAACGCACACCAATCCATAATACAAAATCCTCACACTCATTTACTTAAATAACTTAATCACCAAATCAACTAAAACTACGCATACCCAAAGGCCACAGAAAATCCTATAAGCCAAACTCTCCCCTGAAATCAGCCAACTCATTAAACAAAGAAAATCTCTCCGAAAAATTGACCCCCATATACCACTCACTCACTAACCAATATAAATCAATACCAAATCACAACCTCATACACAACAATACATTAAGTTTTCGAATACTTACAATCCAACATCTAACCATTGATAATAAGAAAACCTGGCAAGTCATCAAAACTAATAACTGAAACAATCCCCTACTCCACGAATCCCTTCCTTACTGATTAACTCCCTCCTTCTTCTAAACAACACTCAGACGCGCTAGCAAAACATTAACGCTAATATTTTTCTCGCAAACAACGCACCCAATAAACAGGAAAATAAAAAAAAACAACTGAAATTTCTCCAGACCAGACCCCCACCCATTTGACAACTTAAAGAATGGCAAGAAACTATCAAAACCCTCAAAAATCACAGATACGGACAGACTTAATCTCAAACTACTTTAAAACACTCGGTGAAAGAAGCACTTCGCTATCACAGAAATCTTAAACAAATCCTGGCAATTAACTTGAATAGCCTCAATCTTGGAAACAAGAATTCTACTCCAAATCAGAGCCTAAAAAAGACCTAACTCCCTCCTCCTTAACGCCAAAAAATCCCTTTTCTTTCCCTTCCCTCTCCCATCAGTAAACGTGGAGAAATTAAATATTAAACAAAAATCTCCTCTCATCACCTCACCAGATTTCCAACATGATTTAAAAGCAAACCCCTCCAACACTACAGCTTTACTTCCTCACCCAACACATCATCATGGTCAACCAATCCCCATTTCCATAGATCCTTTCAAGCAATGCGACATCAATAAAGCCTTTTGACAACTGTCCCACATGCATTTCTTTATACAAAAAATCCTTCAATCCCCTCTAGAAAATAACGACAAAAAAAAAAATGGCTTTCTAATTTTCTCACTAACTGTTTTGCCAAAGTTCTCTACAAAAACTCTCTCCCACTCATTAAATTAAAAATGGGTCCCACGGCGCTTTCTCTCTCCATTCTGCTTCATCTTGTCACAGAGACCTGCCCAATCCCTACCCCCAATCACCAACTCATCACAATACGAGATGATATCAGCTCATTTCCAACATCCAGAGTAAATATAGCCACTCTTCACACGACGAGAATACTTATAAATTAGAACTTGGATATCTCCAACAGAAGACGCCAACCCTCAATCTCCATCACCCTCCTACAGGACGCACCAATTCTTCACTCCATCCAATTGTTTTCCTGAACAACAATCCTCCCTAAACAAACCCATAAATATTTAGGACTTACTTATGAACACACATGAGCGTTCTCCCCACACACGTCGACCAAATACCTATAACTCCAACGGAAACTTTAACACCCCGAACTCTTTTCAACAAATTTCAGTGACCAGGAACACACCCTCACCACCACTTTATAAACAACTCCTCAGAAAAAATATAAACTATGCCTCCCCAGTTCCCTGCACTGTCAAAATCTAACTCAAAAAATTACAAATAAGCAACACAAACCGCTTAGATTTCACTGGATGCATAAAGCACACCATCCACATTTAAAATTGAGAGACTTACATCTCCTTATCTCCACCACTGGAGATGGGTTGGGGATCAATTCCTAACCCAGAAAAACTAAATCCAACCCACCATGTCACCAAATATTCTCCAACCTCTCCCGACACAGACTAATCACCACCCTCCTCACCAGCTAAGTTCTATAATGACAATCTACAACATTATTTCCTCCTCTCCCACCAATAAGGTCATGGCTCACATCCATATCCATACACACTAAAACGTCTTACAAACAGCCCAATAACGAATTTACTAAACTCCCCTCCCCAAAAATTTCACCTATAGAAGAAACACTGTCCAGAAAAGGCCAAATTGACCCCGCCCGGAGCAGATCAGGTCACCACCAAAAACTCTTACAATATAAATATAGATTCAAACTAGACAATGTTACTTCCCCCACCTGCACCAGATGTAATTTCCCAGGACACAATGGAGCACCTCTTTCTGGGGTGCTCCGCTCTGCCCCCCATGCCGACTTCTCTATATCTTCCTTTCTCGACCTGTGGGAACCGCCAAGGCGTTGCGGCTTCCTGGAAGAGTGTGGCCTCCAATTGACGGTGGGCCAAGGGGCAGTAAGTGTGTGTATATATATATATATATATATATATTATATATATATAGTATATATATTATATATATATATATATATATATATATATATTATATATATATATATAATATATATAATTATATATCATATATATATATATATATAATATATATATTATATATATATATATATAATATATGACTGTTTTTGTTTTCTTTTTCAGTTTTGATTGTGAGATGTGATTTTTCCAACGTTTGGCTGATCAAGGCTGATCAAGTGCACAGCTTATTTTTTTTAAGTTTTATTTTGCTAGTGACAAGTGATTTATTAAGTATTCTTGTTTTCTGGGATTGATATAACTAAAGTATAAGTGACTGGTAAATGTAAACTTGTGGTATAAGCTCGGTGCAGCCGATGAACAATAAAACATTGGGTCTGTAGCATGACTAGTGTGCATGTCTGAGTATACTAGCTATAATTAAGATATATTTACTTAGTTCTAGTAACTAATATCACAAAGTTAATTTTACTTGACCGTTTATTGGTCTATTTGAAAGAGAAGCTTCACGACCAGATTCACAGGTGTGTGCAATTTTGCTTTCTGAATGCTCTAGACTAGACTATTTTTATCAGTGGTAGCAGAGTGTAGTTACTTACGCTCTGAGAGTGGAGATTTAGTGTATTGTGGTCAATTTAGAAAGGATAGGAAGTAAAGAAGAAGGGAGGAGTGAGTGGAGGTAAAGAAAGAGTGGAGAAACAGAGAAGAGAAAAAATGGTGTTGTCCATTGTCAATGGAAAGAGGAGGGGTAATGAAAACTTCCTCTGCACTGCCCGCCTATAATTCTTTTCATACCATCATATAACAATGAAATATAAAAGGAGACATAACAATCTACTACTCCGTTAATTAAATTCAACCAACAACTTTCACTATTTATTCTTACACACGCTTCACTATCGTCATACATACTTTTGATTCCATTCATAAACCTACCATCAACACCATATATCACTAACTTCTGCCACAGAGCTTCCCTATTAATCCTATCATGCGTTTGTTGGAAATCCATAAAACCTAAATACAATTTATTCTTCTTCTCTGTCATTTCCTCAATCATTTGTTTCAATGTAAAGATTTGATCCACACATCTCTACCACTTCTAAAGCGCATTGTTTCACCAATTAATCCCTCAGTCACTCGACGCACTCTTTCGCCAAAATACCAGCAAATATCTTTCTTACAATTTCAATAACTAATTCCCTTTAATTCTACATTTACCTTATATAGGGTACTATTACTATTCTCCTCAATCAATGGATATACCTCATAACGTTTGTTAAAATCCCAAAATCACTCATCACCATCTCACCTTCGTTCTTGATCATTTCACCAGTAAATTCATCTATACCTGCCATCTATTACTGCCATTGTCATGCAGATTTTCGAAGTGTTCCCTCCACACTCCCCTTGCATCCATTTCATCAGTTACGAAAGCACCATCCTATTAATTATTCTATGGAGATCCCCCTTACTTTTATTTTAACCTTTTGCGCTTCCTTTCAGAAGAGTTTCACATTCCCTTTTATATTCATCCTCCTAAACTATTTATTTACCTTTATTTTTTTTTTCTCTCCAATGTATGCAACTTTTAGTATTCCTTTTTTCCTTCTTATAAAATTCCAAACACCTTTCTTTTGAAACCTCATCATTGGGTCTCAGCACATTCAACCATTCGTCCCTTTTTACTTTTAACCACTTGCATAACCTCTTCATTCCACCACTCACAATTGGCATTCTAACTTCCTTATTTAGCACAACCACATACTTCTCTTGCACTACTAACAAAGGCTCCTTCTTTTCGTCCAGATTTGTTCAGTTTTCACCTTGTTTACACATTCAACTTATTTATTTTCAAGTGTTCTCACATACCTTTCCTTATAACCTTGTTCACCTAACCTCTCGCTCTTAATTCTCCCTACTCCATTCCTTCCTTTTTTATTTCCTCTCCAACCATTCTCCAACTAACTTAGTTTTACATAAAACATGATGATTTGATATTCCATCTCCAATCCCCTTACTGATTTAGCTTTCATCACATACTTGAATATTTCTTTCTTAACCAATACAAAATCAATCATCCTTTCATTTCGATACCATCTCTACCAACCCAAACTCTTATACTTATGAATACTCTTATGCCTGAAGAATGTATGATACCTCTCTCCTCACAGAAATCAATCACCTTCCTACCATTTCTATTTTTTCACTCAACCATAAAGTCACCTGTTATACCCTCATTTTTTTCGATTACCTATCCAACCATTTAAGTTGCCCAACAAAATCAATCTAAAGCTCCTACTCACCCTTTACAAAACATCACTCAGATTAACCCAGTGAGTCTCTCTCCTCAACATCACCTTCAGATGGACCATATATTCCTACCACACATACCTTGACCTTTTCAAACAAATTTAACTATTAAAATTCCAGTACTCACAGAAACAAAATCCACCATAGCTCTGAGCCACAGGTCACTCATCAAAATCGCAACTCCTTCTCTCCCCCCCTCTCATTCCTTTCCACCCTACAACACTCATCTTATCCATTTAATTTCATCTTTGTTTCAGTCACAGCAAGCCAACGAAATTTACCATTTTTAAATCCATCCATCACCTCTCTCTCTCCTCAACATTTGTTCCTCTAACATTCCATGTACCCAAACGATTCATACAAATTCACCGAAAGAAAAATGTCGCTTACGGCGATCAAGACCAGCTCCGAGGCCTCCGTACGCATTGCTAGCAACAGATAAGTAGTAGTGGACCACCAACCCAACTACTACTATCCCTTTAGTCGCCTTCTATGACACGTAGAATATACTCGGTGGCAATTCTTTCTTCCCCACACATAGGGATATATGAGAAAGATGTCTGCAATATTAGTATCAGTGTTTTATGATGTGTTTGTTGCTCAGAGAGTTTAATCCCGTGTAAGATGAGTGTGGATATGAGCGCAAGAGGAGACAACCATTGGGCATTGGAGTGTCATGATATGTACCTACACCCAGATGCCCTATGGGAAGTAATCCCATCGCTTCAAGACGCTATCCACTCCCTCTGTTCTCTTAGTAGCCTCAAATGAAACGCAGAGCATACAGTGTTGGTATTCTTACACCCTTACATAGAGACGCTCGCTATATATATATATCATAAAGTTATATATATATATATATATGTGTAAAGTATATATATATATATAGTATATGTATATATATGTATATATATGGTAAGAGGAAGAGGAGTGGCGGCGGTATATATATATATATGCATATATATAAGGTTATATATATATTCTTCGGATTGGAGTCAGTTAACGAATGTCTGGAAGGAGAGAAATGTGAGTTTGGGCAGAGCAGTAAACAATAAAGGTGTGCACATTGGGAGGTACCTTGGCGGCTTGTGAGGGTATGTTTGTATTCACCTGGGGCTGTGATGACCACTACACTCTGACGCGATGGTAATAGTGAGGGTCCGCCGCGGTCCCGTAAAGCTCTAGGGGGATTTTCTGACAATGATGAGTTCTCACTAATAGGTATTGGGGGGTTTTTTTCGACTAGTGTCATATTCTCCTACTACTTTCTTTCTCTTCCTGATGTTTTAAGCTTCCACTTACCCAACTCCTTTACCCCTAGTCTCCGGAAAAGAGGAAGATGAAGATATGATACGATTATATATATATAGTGAAAGATATATAACGCAGCAGAGCATATATATATATATATATATATATATATATATATATATATATATATATATATATATATATATACATTACTTATTATTTACAGGGGTTATATATTATATATATATATATATATATATATATGGTTAAGGGCGGATATGCGTTACGGGGTCAATCCATTTTTTCCCAAACAGAGCCGTCGATGAAACTTATACAGATGGTTATCTCCCGCCAAAATCACCATTCGACAGTGGGTGGTCACTTCGCGGTCATTTGTCATACCATATCACTTGCTACCACCACTTCATACAGGCGACAGCCAGGAGCACGCGGGCAGCCACCATAGTAATGCCAGTCTTGAAGAAATCGAAGAACAGCTGTGGGCGTATGTTAGCGTATTGATCGCTACAGGTGTGAGATACGAAAGCTTGAAAGTTTGGCATTATGTCTGCATCAGCTGAAAATGTATCTTTGATGGTAAAATATAGCCGCCAACTAGTCTTGAATACGCTTCCAAAAATGCCAGTGCGTTTAGTTGTGTTACAGATACCTATTACGTTGCGGTTATTTATACCGCGGGGAGAATGACGCAAAAATGCACTTTTGGCAGCCATAAACGCACGTATTAATAATAACCTCGGTTATTCATATTGGCTGGGTTAAGAAAGGCGCAGCATACGCTGGTTGCTGCTGCTGCTACAAGGTTGGCTAAGGCTGGCTATACTGTTATATATATACATATATATATATATATTATATATATTATGCCAGTGAATTAGCATATATATACATTAGCTACATGTGGTCAGCAAAGTCGCAGCGCAACAGCATGTCCGGACAGCCTCATCACCAGATAGGTTGCAGGTAGGTCAATATTCATTTTATGATGAACATATTTGGCGAAGACCATGTTACTGTTATTCTTTATGCTATAGACAATATGTGCAGATCGCTTTCTTGCGTCATTGCTATATATAAATATATATACAGAGCAGTATTATATATATAAATAGCCTATATATATATAAGGTTAATATACATAGCAAAGAATATGCATATTGCTATATATTATATAGTATATAGTTATATATATATATATATATATATATATATACATATAGCAGCATTGAGGTAGGATTTTAATGCAAAATATTGTATTAGGGATATACCGTCATATATATATATGCAAACCGGAAGATTAAATCTAAATAATTACTTTTTCTGCATTTAAATTTTTTATGTTATAATCAGGCTCTAGGGTTTATAAATGCTCTATAAGAGTTATATTGTTATATATTCATCAAAATTTGTCTCCCAATATATAGTTATATATATATATATATATATATATATATATATATATATATATATAAATATATATATATATATGTACAAAGCTTTATCTCTATAATGATTAATTGGCCCTATTAAGAGATCACTTCTTAATAATAGCAAAATAATAAAATATTTAGGAATAGCGAAACGCTTCTCTTTTAATTATTTTATTAATTGTTGTCTAATGACTATTTTACATGAACACACATTAAGATATTTCACTGTTTTAAATACTTTAAATCCGATTCTAATTACAGTATCTATATTTGGACCGAGAGAGTGTCAAAGTGTTTGCTCTCCGGGCTTTCTTTCCTAACTGACTTCTCTCCCGTAGCACTCCGTTGGTGACAGAGTCACCTCGGTGACCTTGATAATACAAAAAGGAATGAAACAGTTATTTCGCATACAGGACTTTCTTTGTACATGATTTCTTATATCTGCACACCAGAGATCCGAGTAGAAAAGTGGTAGAGCCTCATGCATATTGTCTAACAGCGTCGATTGGTATATATATATAAATATATATATATATATATATATATATATATATATATATATATATATATATATATATATATATATATATATATTATGCTAAGTATATATATATGCTATATATATATGATAAATTTTTCAAGGTTTAGTTAATTTTTGTCATTTGGTTGGTAGATATAATGGGCGTGCTACTCCTTATGGCAAGCTAACCTTAAAATCAATTCTTTTTAACATTGCTTTTCATTCTCTTGATGCCACACCATTTCATTTGTCTATATGTATTGTCTTGAACTATAATAAATCATAATGATAGTTATAAGTTCACAACTTT